>JANHFX010011442.1:0-13566 GCA_027560015.1 Chloroceryle amazona
GCGCGCAGACGTGGCGCGGGCTATAAAAGCTTCGGATGGGGCGGGCCGAGGTTGTCAGTGGGGGGGCGCGTTCGCTGGGAGACCGGGCGCACAGAGCGGCCCGGCTGCTCTGGCCTCCGTATCGAGTTTTTCGAGCCATATGCGTGAATAACAGCTCCCTGTGAGGCGTTCAGGTGGCCCTTGAGAGCCAAGAGTGGTTTGGTTGGTGGTGGCGTCAGTTACAGACGTGCCAAGTTTTTTTCTGTAGTGTTGGCAAGCCTTGCAGCAAGTTTTGGGTTCATTTAGGCTTTTGGAGGGGGTCCTTAATTTTTTGGCCACATCATTAGTGTGGTTTTGGTCTGCCACTGTGATCAGGGTAGCCTTCAGAGCTGTTTTTCAATTAGTGCTGCTGTTTTGAAAAACAATGCATGTAGCAATGTCTGATTATTATCATATTTGCCTCATGGGGGTGAGGGAAAGCATTGTAAGCAGTTAAATAGAAAAATATTAGAATTAAATATTTTTTTCTCCTCTTCAGAGTCATTGAGCTGCTCAATAAAGGCTATGCAAAGCTAGCATCCTATGTTTACCACAGGCAGAACAGGAAGAAAAGGGAGGCAAGGTGAGGCAGCTTTTCCTCTTATTCTCAAGTTGCTTAATATCCATGTTTTCAGGTATACTCTATACAGTATGATTTGTAGTGTTGTACAGCTAGTATGTAACTAGGTGAAATTTTTGTTTATGAAGTAAAATGATAATACTGTTAAATTGTGCCAAAAATGCTTTTCAGGTTTTTAAACAATTTTCCATGATGGTTTATAGAATAAGAAGCTAGTACTATGTCACTTTTCCTTCGGTGTTACGTTGAATCTGTGCTGGCAGATGATGACTCTCAAAAGATCCTTCTGATAGGTCCCTCAAATTCAGTACAGAACAAATACCACATGAAGAGGCCTACAAATTTCTTGTCAATTGAAGAAGCAGGGAACACAGTGTTGGCAATTGCGGGAGCATTAAGTTATTTTTAGGAGTGCCAGAGGCAACCTTCTGAGAGAAGTTCAATGTAAAAACAAGTTTATCTGAAAAAAAACCAAAACAGAATAGCTTTACGAAATTAAAGAATTGTGATGCACTTAACCAGAAGAAAGCAATGGAGAGCTTTAGACCCATGGGTTAACCCTAGAATTGCATAGTATCTAATGTCTGGTTTTCAAATTGTTACCTTATTACAGCTGCCCCTGCATAGAGCAAGAACAGTAGAGTATTCTGCAAGAATGTGCAGAGCCTCGTGTGTCTGGAATTTGGCAAGGCCTGAGCAAAACTTGTTTGCAGTTCAGATGCAGAAGCCTGCCATTTAGAATAGCAAGGCTGTGGGATGTGCTTTGTAACCAACTTCTCCCTTGTACAATTACAGGACAGACTGTGCAAGTGTTTGCAAGGCTAAACTGTGGTAGATCTGTAAGGTGGTTGCAGTTTAAGTTAATACAGCTATATGCTGTTCCTTAAACTCTGAGGAAGAGCCTGTAATATGCGTTGACAGAGAAAGGCAGCTGTTTGCGAAGCAGTTGATTCATTTTCTGCTAGGAATGTTATTGTTACAACTACCTTAAACACCAGGGGTCTCTACTGCACAAACAATCTTTACTATTATTACTCTGAAATCCAAATATTCTGCAGATGTTTATATGCAGAATTAGTGTAATTATGCCTATACCATAAGCATTAGTTCTACCCTAAATATTCAGACACTCGTTTTTGTGATGCAGGCATTTACATGCTGCCTTCAAGTTATTCATACTTTCCATTACAAGATAAAGTGAATAATCTATCTCTTAATTAGTACACTAACTACATAATGTTTCAAACTGAAATGACCAGATGATTTTGAAGTATCACAGAAAAAGGGTAAAACTCAAAATCAGCTAGCAGATCTAACTAACAATAGAAGCCTCCGCTGCAGACTGTATGTTTGTTAGTTGAAAGTTACTGAGAAGTTGGAAATAACTGTGTGCATCAGTGGGTCACAGGATGACTGTGAATCATGAATGTAGTGTGGTGATGAGAAAGGCAAGTATGACTAGAATGCATCAGGAGGTGTTCAAAATAGGGAGAAAGAAATAATAATGCTGTTGTATAAAGATCGAACAAGCCTTTTCCAAAGCGAATTGTGCTGTTTGGGGATGACCCTATTGAAGAAAGATGATCTCATATGTGAATTAAGTGCCAAGAGCAGCTTGAAGCTTAAACTACACTATACATGTTAGTCTCTCATCCAACTGCTCCCTGGTACTCGGACCCCTTGGGACAGGCATCTCCTGTTCATACTGACTGGAGTGGGGGTAGCCCCCTGGCACAGTAACTATTTCACCAATACGCTTATAATCACTTCTGGCAGTCACTCGTCTGCCTCGGACACTCCACATACACACACGGTGTGCCCCACGCAGTGTGGAGGCCCTTACCTGATCTGGAGTCTCAGTTTCATCTCTGCAAAGTTGTCAAGATCTGATGCCTACTCGGGCTCCTATTTCTGAACAAGTAAGAGGTTTGGAGGCAAAAGCTCAGAATCATTCATGTCCTGCATGATCTGGGAAGATGGATGGAGCAGGTTGTGCTGGGGGGGAATCATCTTTCCCTTCAGAGGTATGTTTTTTGATGTGTGTCTGTGCTCCATGCCATTTACCTCAGAGTGGTTTTGGCTGAAAGACAACTACTTATTTCTTCTCATCCAGTTAATTTCCATCCTTTAGACTTGTCTACATCTGGTAGGCATGGAAAGAATATTCTGGAAGAAAACCAGAGCCCCAGCAAAGGGAGAGTGAGGTTGGTAAACAATGACTTGTCCTCTTCTGCAGCTTGGTTGTGTACCTTTGTCCTATATCCTGAATGAGGATGCAGATACTAAGCTCTGTTGTCCTGCTACCTGGTAACATGCCTAGAATATCTTAAGTCTTAAGTGGGATCCTGACTGAGAAGTGAAACATACAACCTTGAAAAACTGTGTAAGTGTAGACAAAATCCTGAAACGTCATTTTATGGGGAAGCATGAATATGTAGCAAGGCCTCTTCTGGAACTGAAGAGAGTGAAGAGTGACAAGTCCTCAACGATTCAGTTTTCTGTACTGAGATCACTACATTGCTGAGGTGAGACAACTAGGCCTAAGAAACTGTAAGCCTGCCAATTATTGTAGGTCGTTTTCCTTCTAGGATGGATGTCAGGAAAAAAGTGATAGCAGGGGCAGATTTAAGTATGTGGCATTTTAAAAGTGTTGCTGTAGTAGTTGGCCCAACCAAATGGGGAATGTTATTGGAAGCAGGACCACACCGGAAGCTGCATAAAATTGTCAAAACAAGTTGATGGGGCATTCCTGCACATATTGCTGCAGCTACATGACTGATTTCTTAGTGAGCCAAGCTCCAGTGTATGGTGTTGGTTTGTTTCTGGATTTCTGGCTCTGACAGGTTCTAATACATTAGAAACCCTAAACCCTATTGGCTAAACAATGTGGAGTTATCTGTGAGTGGGATTGGGGTGAGGACAGAGGTCATGGGAGTCATCTTGTAATTTTTTTGTGTGCTTTGGTTCTAGCTAATTGTGGTGTTCACCCATTGTAAGGAGTAGTATATACACTAAGCACACACGTCCCCTTTTCCTATACCCCTTTACCACACAAATCAAAACATCCATTAAAGCAATCCTAATGTATGTTACATCATTCTTGGCCAGCTTTACCTATGTAGTGTTTCTTTAGGAGGAAGCAGAGGATGCATCTTGGTTAAGCCTGGAAATAGAGCCAGTTCCTAAAGTCTTTGAGTCTGTAGCCTGGGAGATCCGTTTGGTGATCTGACGCTGACATCGTGTATGAAAGCACCGTTCACACTGCAAGACTCTGAACTATCAGAGGTCCTGTGGTTGCTCCTAATAACATGGGTAAGTCTGTAGATCTCCTCCAAATGCTACCTTCTGGCCCTGGCCTGAAGGGTAGGCAGATTCTCTTTATTGATTTCAAGCAGCATTGTTTGCTGGTTCTCACCTGAAGCAGTGGTGTTTCCACTGGCATATCTCCTGACACTGTGGAAGGGAAACTTCTTCAGAAGCAAAGCCATGCTCATAACCAAAGGCAGGGCTGTACAAACACCAGGGCATTCCTCTCTGCTCTCACCATGCTTTGTTGGCAATTCACACAAGTGAGCAGATTGTCACTGATCTAAAGATGTATGTTTTGATAGTGTCATGGATTATGCTGAGAACTGAGGAACGGCTGATATGTTTAATAGCTGAAGAGAGCATCCTTGGGGATCTGTTAGTGTGAGGAAGAACTAGGCACAACTAATGTCTGTTATATAAGTAGGATCTGAATTCCACACCAATTTGCTCCAGGAGCACTTAGACTTGCTTCAGTTCAGTCCTGTGTGAACACGTGTTCATGAACCTTGGTGTAAAACTCAGTATGTCAGCTCAGAAGTAGAGACAGGGGCAAAGTTAATCAGGGCAATGAGCTGTCTGTTAAGAGACTACAAAAGCATAACCCTTTCTAACAAAAGTGTACACGTGCAAACCACCTGCCATCCAGGCTAGCTGCTTGGCAAGAGTGATGGCTAACTCTCCAGTTAGCACCATCAGTCAGTTCTCAGTAGTACCAAGGCAGTTGTTTACCACCATTTGTGTGCTATTTCATGTTGAGAATACCTTAACTTCAGTCAGTTTTTCTGAAGTGAACTTTGCATTAAGGCATGAAAAGAACCTGCAAGGGTCAGGACATTCAAAAAAGAGAAGAGAATCTGAGCTTTTCAAGAGACATGGTGTTAGCATAGATGAGCTTCTATAAAGTTTTCAAGTCCTTTGAAACCTGAAGCATGTTTTTTTCTCCCATTTTATGGGGTGGGGGTGAAATAAAAGGTAAAACTATTACTTTTTTTACTAATGGTGGACCATTATGACGACTCCTGATTTGTTTTTTAGCAGGACACTCAAAAGAGCAATTTCTATTCTGTACTTGAGCTTCTAGCAGTCTACTTCTGCATAAATGTAATTAATTTGTCTCCAAACCTTCCTGTTTCTCTAAAGCTTTATTTCAGTGGTTATTCAAATATGAGAGCTACTTCAGAGCAAAAGTCCCTAAAAGTTTCTCTTGGAGCAAACACAAAGCCTGGAAAGTTACAACTAAAGAAGGTAAAGTTTATTTCAGAGTTCTTGTAGCATCTTATAGGTAGCTTTTGATTACATGTAACTTCCTCAGGCATAATAAAATATTAACATTACAATTTGTATCAGGATGCATAGCAAGTGTTTCTAGCTTCAAAGAGTTCAAGAATGAAACCATTATAGCTTCCAGTCAGAATGATAAACCTGAATGGATTTGGAGAATTATTTTGTAGATCAGTTCAGCAAGACATGGAAGTAGGACCTATTCTTACTGTTTACCATGAAGAGATGCCTTCTCTAAGTAGGGGCTAAGATGAAGTGAAACATGCATAAGCCTAGCATCTCACTTATTTTGGTCTGACCAAGTTTTTATGCTTTTATTTTCTTTCTGGTCAAGTAAGCTTAGCATTATAAAGTTTTAAAATTCCGTAAAATCACTTCATATTTTAATTATGTAAAATACCTGACCCCAGAGTCTATATTTGTGAACTCTAAGACAATACAAATTACAGGTGACAGAGCAAAGCCGTACTAGTCAGTAGTGTTGGGGAGATAAAAACTGTCATGATAATTAAATTTGTAATGTGCTATTGGGTGTGTCAGCAAAGAAAGCAATACTATTATGTTTTGCTCTGAGGAGTGAGATAAATGCATCTACCAATATTTGGGAGATAGGTAAAAGCATTTGAAAACCAGGGCTTCAAAAGAAGTAGAAAGCTGATAACTTAAAGGAAAGACATTTCTAGAAAGAGGTGACATCCTGGAATGTATGCATACATACACAAACTCAGGAAAAAAATAATTCTAGGTGTACTTCAGAGTCAAAAAATGACACAGATTGATCTAAACTCTCTGTGTTTGATGTTCTTCAATTCTTCAAGAAGCAGACATACTGAAAGGTCAGTGGTTTTTAACTGTCTTCTCTCTATTTCAGTTAACTGCTTCAAGTCAAAAGTTTGGTCCTATTTTTATCTTAATCATTACTTTTAAAGTAGTCAGAAGCTTTCATTTTGTTTGCTTATTAAAATAATGATTTTATTATTTTATATGAAATGCCTTTCTATACGTAGACACAGACAATAAATGAAACTGAAGATTACATAGCAATGTTTTGTGATTTACTTTAGGAAAAACGTGATTCATTTAGACTTAGATAATGGTAGAAAATTACAAATTTGGATGTCAATAAATACAGTTGATGTAATTAGTTACTATTTGATAACATCTTAATTAGGAAGATTTCTTACCTTTGTGTCTAGCTTGTCAAAACAAGTCATAACCAGCATTCCCTTTTCTTCCTTTTCTCCTGGCATGTTTTAACCACAACCAACCTTCAACAGTGAGCTTCATTAATTCAATTCTGATGCTGCTTTGCTAATGGTGTCCCTTGTTACTGGAACATAATTCAGCAAGTTGAACCTGAGACTCTCTCTGACATGAACACTGATTTTCCTGAATTAGAGATTATTGTTTTTTTGTAAGTAGCACATGTGAGTTCATTAGCAGTTTCATTATCAACATCACAAACATCCTTAAAATTGTGTTTGCATTGTTTGGCATATTGCTTTATAATTCATAAAAGTATGATTCAATTTTAAAGTATTTAAAAATACACAGAACATTAGTTGTTCAATTAATCTATACAAGCAAATTCTTTGATATCTAGTCCCCTACTTCAGTGAAGGCAATCATGCAGTGATGCTTTAGAGAACAAATCGTAGGAAATAAGTATTTTTTAAGCTCTTAATGCTCCTTTTACTAAAATTACAGTATCTGGTTTCCTCATAAACAAAATTTTCTACTTTTTATTTCAGAGAAGAGCTCAACAAACTAGGGTGTTTGAATGGTCAATGTTAACATGCAGAGTCAAGCTGTAAGTTTTATCAAGTTATATAAATTTGAAATGGTAGCCATGTGTAATTTTTATTGTAGAAAACTTATTAACCACTGAACTTTAGTTCTGAGCTAGAATTGCTTGAAGTATGAGCACTCCCCAGTGTCCCTGGCCTTATGCTGTTCTTCCCCCCTTCTCCACATGGGGATTCATTCACACTGCATACCAGAGTTAGACTTTTGTCATATCTATTACAGTATTGTGTTCATTTCTGGTTGAAGTCCTGTATTTCTGTGCTGTGTGAAGCAAGTGTTATGGGGTTTTTATACTCAAATGATCCATATTTCTTTGTCAAATGGAGAAAACATTGCAGATGGAAATGTGGAAGATAACTAGTAGTTTTTTCAATTTTTTCCCCATTGACCATAGCTCATGGCTGTGACAGTTTGTGCGACACTTATCATCCTTCTCCACTAGCTTATTTTTCCACATGTATTTTATCTAAAAAATCTACAGTTGGACTGTTCTGTCATGTTTAAACCTCAGACTTTTAAAGGGAACATTTTATCTTGATTTTTACTATAATCTGTAGTCAAAATCCTCACTGACTGGCAAATGTGATTCCTAGAAACAGTGGGAGGGAAAACCCTTCATTCTTTAGGTGCTCCTTGGCTAAAATTTCCCTCCACTAAATGTAGGGTAAGTTGAAGGCGGGGGGGTTCTTTCTTACTCTTTGCTGGCTGGACCGTAGAGGCTTGTATTTAAAGAGGTATCTGCTATTTCCCTTGATTCTCATGAGAAAGGGAGACAAAGAAACTTCTCAGAGGTTATTTTTGTAGAATAACTGTAGCCACATATTTGTCCCTGGTGCTACCCTATTTATCTAGGACAGGAGGAGTGTAACAGGCTAAAGAAAGTAGGTCAGAACACATGAGCTTCTATGTGTCTGACAAAGAAGGCTCTGTAGGTAGATAAAGATGCTGAAAGAAGTGGGGCCAACAGAAGCCCCACAATGTTTTTGTGTATGGGACCACCTTGATGGGTCCTGTTTAACAAGGTGGAATCTGTGTTCCAGCATCAATGCACAACTTTCTGACCACATCAGAGTTTCAAAGAGGGTAGAGATCTTTCTTTGCAAACTGATTGGTCATGATTTATTCTGGTTAGTGAGCTGCTAGCATAGGCTAACTCATCTTTATGACAAAGCTTTGCAAGCCTGTTAGGCATTCTGCCTCTAGTGGCCTCACAGACATCTGAGATCACTGTTGGTGGTTCTTGACTCTTCATCCTGTAAGAAAACTGCAGATAAAATGGCTTTTCTAATCTAGATGGACTCCTAATCCAGTGCCCTTTCTGAGTTCAGTGTTTACTGGGATGTTTTTAAAACTGGTGATGTAACCCCTGCCTAGAAACCTATCTTAAGGTCTATGTGTATCAGTTCCAGATATGTGTAGACCTTAATTTAGTTGCACGACTCATTCTGACAGCCTTCATAAGCTTTGTTTCATATCCAGTGAGAAAACTCTTTAATCCATTTGCTCAATGGCTTCTTCAAGAGCTAACTCTAATCCTAACTCTGAAACTGTAGAATTGGATCTAACCTACCATCCTGATTCCACCTCTGCTCTAAAAGTAATCAGTGCATCAGGCTGAAACAAGACAAATCTTAGCCCACCAATACTTCCTAAATTCATCCTGTTCAGTCACTCTGATAGTTCTCATGTAGCCTGTTTTCTCCCTGCTGTCCCAAACTGAAATTTACTGATTAGTCATGGACCTGGAACACACAGAGAAAGCTAGCTTTCATGTGTTGATAACGTGCTTCTCTACTGATTAAAGCTCATTTGCATAGTGTCAGACTAGAAGTTCTCAGGCAGGCTCATCATACTCGGCTCTTCGGTATGAGCAGAAGTGCTTGTGTATTCTCAAACTGGCAGGTTTCTGCAGTGTGTAAGAGAAGAGCTGCTATAGGATTCATCATCTGTTTTAAACTGGCTTTACACCTCTTATGTCCTCCCTGTCCAATGTTTGTGTTCCTTTAAGTTCAGAGGTGTAGTATGTCTGAGCAACTGCCGTATGTCAGATACAGCCTCAGCAAGGATTTAGATACGTGCACAAAATAGATCTGGCACACGTATGAGCTTGCATGTTAGTGAGAGAACAGATTAAAACAATGCCCAAATACCTTTAAAGAGGGGAGAAGAAAGAGAACAGGGGAAATTGCAGACATGTTGGCTTCACGACAGATTAAATAATGAAAAAGGTTTGGATTCATCAAGAAAATGATAGATTAAAATTAATCTGTCATCTTGGTTTAGTGAGGATGGTAGGTCTTTTGAACTCACTGCTCCTTTAGGGAACTTCAAAAGGCTGTCCAATAAAGGCAACCTGTGTTTATTCAGTGCTCTTTATTATTTTTGTAGGTGATCTAAACAATAGTATAGCATTTGTATGGTAAAGTTTTAAGCTTGTGTGCCTTTATGTGCAAGTTTAACAAGGTAATAAATATGTATTATTAAATAAATATTATGGCATGACCCAAATAATTAGGATTATTGAACAAAACCAAAGTCTGGTCTTACCAAATAACACTTTGGCTTACTGTTTTGAATTGTTTCTACCTGAAGAGGAAATATTGAACAAAATGAGTCTGTAAAAATTTCTTCTTGGCTTTTGTTGGCCAAATGGGCAGAAACCATGCAGTGGGTCATGCTAGATTGCTCATGGAGAGTGCAGCTCCTGCTGTCTGCTGTTTCATTTCAACTCCTGCTCATGGCACTTTGAATAGTCCCCAGGTGAGAAGGAGTTAAACCAAAGGAAAAAAAAAATCTAGACAGAAAAGGAAATATTTATATATAAATACTTCTACAGAAATACATATTAGAAGCCTAGCAAAGACTTAAATGGCAATGCAGTCTGCTCTGCAGCAGTAAATTCTCCATTACATGTTTTAAAGTAGCAATTCTGGAGAAGTATATGTACCATTCACATGTTTCACTGAACACCAGGTGGAGTTGATATATATGGAGCTACTTGGTGATTATTCTTCTGAAGCTTCTTAAACTACATTTTCATTACTGTCTGGAAGCCCCACAGTCAATAGTATTATTAAGCCCTGAACTTAGCAGAAAGTTGTCTTTAAAAGGGCCAGAGCTGATTTCAAGACAAATCTAAAGTGCTGTTTGAAACTCGTCCTCAAGTTGTACTTTTGGAGTCAATATAGAAAGCTGTTTAAATGTGTTTTGAAAAGAATTGTTAGCCTTATTCATTCTTCCCTTCATTTAATTTTGCCACGCCTCTGAGAACTTAGCTGCTACTGCCAAAGCTTGTATTTCCACTTGTTATACTTGCTGCTAGACTGGTGAAGCCAGGTTGTACAATGCAGAATTTTTTTATAATGTAATATGCAATACATCTTCCTGCTGAAAATCTATACACATTCCTGCAATTTCAACCTAAAATTGCAACAGAAATAGTATGACAACATGCTGCAATTAAAGGTAATGACAAACCTGTTGATGGCTGAAGTACATGCATTTGTTAACCAAGTTTGATCTCAGTGACAGCTGTTTTCTGCTACTGTGATTTCTCTGTTCACATAAAACAAAGGTTTCCAAGGTTTTTTAATGTGATTTTTATGAAACCTAACTTTTCGCTATACCCTATCTTCCCTCGATGTGCACATTACCTCCTAATAAGCAGTACATGTTTAAAAGCAAGAGGAAAAAATGTCTGCTTTCCAGTTCCAAACTTGACACCAGTCCTGACACTTGGATTAGCAAGATGCTTCCTTCCAGTTACGTGATCGGTGGCATTTTGCATCTGTGTGGGCAGTAACATCTTCTGTTGTGGAGTTTTGAATGTGCCTTTCATGTCTTTCTCTGAGTTGAGGCACAGTGCACCTCCTTTTCCTCATTGGGTTTTGCCACCTCACTGATACTTTTTGCCTGAACTCCCCTCATTTTGCAGAGGGTGGTAAGGGACACTGTGTACTTGAAAACATCTTTTCTACATTGTCAGGCTCTGCTTAAAGAGGAGATTATTTTTCTTTGTAATATATCTGCTTACATGGTAGAAGAATATTGTTAAGAGTGACTAACCAAGTTCAAGTGGTAATTCAGTAAAAATTTTTTGTATCAGAAATTTTTGATTACTGATACCCATCCTTTCTTCCTTCTGATACTCAGTAGGTTTTCAAGAAATGCAGCTAACTCAGCATAATTTATATAGAAAAGAATTATAATAACCAGAGGAGCTCCTTATAATAGGATCTGGTAAACAGCCTCACAAGTAGCGTGGGAGTTTAAAACCAGGATACTCTGCCATTACTAGCAGGGAGAGAGTAATTTTTCCTTTCTATGTGTTAACCTGGTATCTGTGCAGTATGGAGAGTGACTACGATTGCTTTCTCAGTGAAAACTACATTAGCAGTTACAGAGATCTTGAAAGTTCTCTGGCAAGCTCTGTAAGCACAGATTTTATCAAAACCAAGTGATGTTGACTCTTGTAATCCAGCTTTTTGCTACTAATTCCAGAGGAAGAAAGATTGGGGTATTAGGTCATAGATGATTCAATACGATGCACAAAACCTCTCAAAGATCTGTCACAATGTTGGTATCATTCCACTTACGTGGCTGTATGTAAATTACAAATTCTGTGCTTGTTAATGTTAAACTTCTAGAAGACTGAATATGGCTGCAAAATCATTGAGTATGGAATTAAAAAGTTTGTTTTAGCTGTAGGTGAGACACAAAAAATTGCTCTCAGCAACCATATTTGTTCTTATTTTGTAGTGTGGCTACACAGGAAAGATCTTTATTGCAACTAGGAACATTATATTTGATATAAAAAAAATACAGAAGGAAGATGCTTTGTTTAAATACATTACTACAGATATTATTAATGAAATACTTTGAAATTACATAGTATTTTATGTTTTATAAATTTAAATACAGATTTGAATGGTTCTGATGTGTTTTCCATAAACTCCAGTAGTGAAAGGTCAGGTCTAGCCTAACTGATCATTACAATATTGTTGCTAGGTATTCCCCACTCTTGGACACAACGCTGAGGCAGAAAATCGTCTGATAAAGGCCAAAGAATGAATCAATAACAGACTTAAGATTGGAACTCTAAGTTCTTGCATCCTGGTTTCATTCTGAATCATAAATTATCTTGTAATTGCTACAGTGAAGAAGGTCAGTAACAATTTAATTACACTTGGGCTTCTCACATTCATTTCTATGCTTTCTAAAATCTATTGGTTTAAAACCACTAAAAGACTGAGATTGTCCAATTCTGATTTCCAATGTAAACTGAAAATTAAATAAAAGTATGAATATGCAAAAAAAGGCAGAGATTGTAGTACCACTACAAAACCAAAAGAGATTAGGAGGTTAATTCTTAAGCTTCTCCCCCATTACCTGGAGTGGAGAGCCGTGCATCCCAGCTGCTTCTGCTGGCCACTCAGCAGGGCAGCTAGCTCAGTAACAGGTTGCAGTAAGGGGATAGGTCTTGTGGAAGCCTCTCATTGACATTCACAGCGTGGAAATCTCAGTAATTCTTGAAAATACATGTTGTTAATTCCCATGGCTTTGAGAGAAAAATAGCAGCGATGTGACTCATCTAATTGTCAAAATGAGATTTCTCTGAATTTGCTGTACATGGGTCTAGAGCTCAGGGGAATGTTGAGAGCCTTGTAGGTGGCAAGGGGTCACTGGCTCCCTTGCTGCCCCACCCTGGGGCTGTCCCTGGATTCCTTCTGCTTCCCAGATTTGATTTCAGGGGTGGTTCTGTAGTGCCCTGAGAAAACTGGAGCTGGTGGCAAGGGTAAGTGCATCAATATACACTGTGTAAAGGTTTTCTATGCTTCAGTTCTTGATTTCATTTGATTAAATAAAGGCTTTTGTTATAAACCTTGAAGAAAGATATTCTTTATGGTTTTGAAGCACACAGAGGGATTCTACCTAAACTACAGCTGAATGGCTCTGCTATTCAGTGCAAGAAGATACGGACCTGTGTGACTGGGTCCAGCTGAGGGCCACAACTATCATCTGAGGGCTGGAGCACCTCTGAGAAAGCTGGGGTTGTTCAGGGGTGAGAAGACTCCAGGGAGACCTTACTATAATGCCTTTCACTTCTTAAAAGGGCCTATCAGAAAGATGGGGACAGTTTTTAGCAAGGTCTGTTGCAACAGAACAAGGGGTGAGGGTTTAAAACTATACGAGGGAGGATTTAAAGGAGAGAGAAAGAAGAAATTATTTGATGCTGAGGGGGGTGAGTCCCTGACCCAGGTTGACTCTTCAGGTGATCGATGCCCCATCCTTGGAACAATTCCAGGTGAGATTAGACAGGGCTCTGAGCAACCTGCTCTAGTTGCAGGTGTCCCTGCTCAGGGCGGAGGTGGGGGGGACTAGATGACATTTTAGGGCCCCTTCCCACCCAAACCATTCTGTGTCTCCGTGATTTTCTAACCAACAGCGAAAGCAAGCAGCCCGGAAGCCCCGTCACCGCATGCAAGCGGACCGAATGTTTACCCCTGCTGTTTTCCAGCGGTATGGCCGCGGCGGAGCCGCTGCCCTTCAGCCCCCGCAGGCGGTGCCGAGCC
>JANHFX010011444.1:0-12387 GCA_027560015.1 Chloroceryle amazona
GCGCCCGCGCCGCTCCCGTCCACCTCCCTCCCCAGCCGAGATCCGCCGGCCCGCCTGGGCCGTCCCCTCAGTCCCGCGTCCCGTCGCCTCCCCGCCGCGGGGTCAGCCGGGGACAGCGTCCGCCTCCCGCCGCAGGAAGCGCCGCAGCCGCTCCGGCGCCTCCCGCTCGGCGCGCGCCTGTGGCAGGTGAGACTCCCCGCGTCCCTCCCCGCTCCTCCGGCGGCCGCCTGGCGCGCTCTCCCCACTGGCTCCCGCCGCGGCGACCGGGTCCGGGGGAGCACCTCGGGCCGGCAGGGCCAAAGCGGCGGCGGGGTGGGGCGGGAAGCCCGAGCGGGGTTCCGCAGGCTGGCCGGGCTCGGGGCCGGGGCCACTCTCCTCTGCGGGCGCTCGGCTGGGGTGGCCGCGCACGGCCCAGGGATAGAGGCGCCCGGGCGGGAGCGGCGCCGCCGGCCGCCCCCGGGGACCGGGGCCCAGCCTGTCGCTGGGGCGGGGAGGCCCCGGTATGCTGCCGCCCGGGGAATGCTGATCTCCTCTTCCCGGTCGCGCTGGGGCTCCCCGCGCTGACGGCGGGTGCGCGGACTCAGCTGGAGCTGCAAGAGCAGCCTTGTCCACTGAGCGCTCGGCGGCCCCCTCTCGGTTTACCAGATGTGTTTTTTACACGGCAATAAAATAGGCTCCAGGAAGGGCTACGTGGTGTTCGCTGCTTCTGCAGAGTTCATCCCTTTTCCCCACTCCTGGGAGATGCGAAGACTTCGCGGGAGGGGCCGGGCGACTTCCCAGGGGCTTCACACTGCTTTTCCTGAGTGGTGCGTGTGGGAGCGCCGAGCTCAGCTGGGACGGTGGCATGGGAGATGGATGAGAAACGCTGGGGAGTTCAGGTCACAGATGGCAACCTCCGTGTACGGTTATCATTTCAGACAGTACTCTGTGACCAGCTGTCAAATTGAGACAAGTTGCAAGACCCTGTCCATGAGTGTAGTGACACTTTATTAATTGTACTTGTGATTATGAAGGGTAATTAACTAGCAGTTTTTAAAGATAGGCATTCCTGGCCTCTTCGTTGAGTGATTTCAATAGCACATGGGAAAAAAAATAGTGTGTATAGTTGCATAGTGTGTATAGTGGGATGGTGCTGCAATGAGATGTAAACAAGCTAACAAAATACACATTTTGTGCAAAATATGGAGTAACTCATCCTAAGTCCTGCAGCAACAAGTGGGAGAGCTGAGGAAAAGAGACCGCATGTCCTGGCTTTCTGTCTTACATTTCTGTGATAGAACAGTTCCTCCATGAGGGGCAGAGATTCCTCACCAAAACAGTGGCAAAATACCGTTAGCTGCAAGGAAGGTAGGATCAGCTCTTGCTTACTAAGGTTGTGATAAAGAACTGAGATTGATTTATTATTAGACTCAGAAAGCACCTGTGGGCAAAAAAGAACCTGTAACGTGCTCAAACCATACACCCAGAAAAGCGGTGTTCTGGCCTTGAACACACTGCAGAGCATATCTGTAGGATAGTCAAACCACAGCTCTGTCAGGTGTTGAAGATTTTTTTCCCAGAAATGAAAGAAAATACTGCAGGGGACTGAGGCTCTAAACCAGCTGCAAAGGAAAGCAGAAAAACACTGTGTGTCTTTTTAAAAAACTTGGTGGAATCTGTCTGTGCAAGAGAGATTTCCAAAAGGAGTAAGATTTGGTTAAGAATTCAAAGCATAACATCATGTTGGGCTGAGAAAGTTTAAGGTCTAGGTGTTTTTCATTGTCTCAATAAACAAAAATACACAGCTTCTAATATAAACTTCTACTGAGCAGTTGAGATAAAACTTGAACAGGATAAATGAAAGGGCATTGTTTGTAAAAAAGGCTTGGGAAATGCTACCAGGATTTATTAGGGAAATGAAGAAAGACATTGTCTCAGATTTAAAAAGGAAATCTCTTTAAAAATGAAGCCCAGCAGAAAGAAAGGGAACCTGCTAATACAACAATGCTTTGTTTTCATGGAAAAAAAGCTGAAATGGAGAATTTTGAGAAGAAAGACTGAGGAAAAAAAAAAGGTGAAATCCAAAGAAGTGTCTTTGGTAAAGGTGGACACCTCTTATTAAAAAGAAGTTGAAGTGATCCAGGTAACATAAACATTTTCAGAAGGTAATATTTGAGTTAGTTGACCATCTTAAAAGAGTCCAACAAAAAAGATATCGGTTAGTATTACTCAGAAAGCAGCTGAGTCAAAGGAGATTAATTACATTTCATCACATGAATTGTTGAAATCTGAAGATCAACCTGAGTAAGGCAGAAAAAGAGAGGGAGCTTCTAGAAAAGTTGTGGAAAAGGATGAGGAAAAGAGAGGGAAACAGTGAAAGTAGGCAGCTGAACTGATAACATTCGTGGAGACTTTCATCTGGGAGGGAGGGATGCAAAATTTCTGCCCTAGGGAACTGTGGGCTAGGTTTGCTATGTGGATAGCAGGTAAATCTGGAACCCAGGACCCTGTGACCTTACTGTTTGATTTTTATGGGCAAATGAAGATGTATGGGAGAAACCTGAGAAATTCTTGAATGTGCTAAGGGCTGCTTTTCCAGGAAACAAAAAAGGAGTAAGCTGGAAAAGAGCTGATACAGAATGGTGTATATGCCACACCTGGGGGATGTCAGAGGGAAGCCCAAAAAAGTCAGGGAGGAAAAACTGAAATTCCTTTACAGGGCACTACAAACCAAGGATACTTACAAGATTTACAGATTTTATATACCTCTGAAAGAAAGACAAAAGATTATGAGGTGATTTCCTGGAAGGTATTACCAGCTAGAAGGAGCAACTGTGATAAGGGCTGAGGTTCAGCAGCTCTTGTACAACAGCACATACATGACTGAGGTATGTCCTGTTACAGAACGTCCCTCAGACAAGGGAAGAAGCTGTACTGTACCCAGGGGAGCCTTCTAGCTCACAGTAAAACAGCATTTCATGTAAAGGGAGGGGGGTAGTTACTGGTTTCTTCATCCACCCAAGAGAAATGTAGCACTTTTAATGGGCTGTTTGCCACCATAACAGAAAAAAAAAACAACTGAAACATATGAATACAAATGAAAATGTGAGGAAAGCTTTTGTAGAAAGACAGCAGTAGTGAAGCGGTGCAGTTATGAGGCTACAGTTAAAGAAAAGTCATGACATAAATCAAATAGAGAAAAAACAGAGTAAACTTCCTGACCTTTGGAGGTCAACAAAGCAATTCGGCCACATTTGCAGTCATAAAGGCAGTCATTCTAAGAGAAGATATCCTTATATTAGGATACATCCTGACGTAGACATTACACTTAGGGGTCTCACCCTGGCTTCCTGAATGTATACCCATCTGTTTTTACTCTTTTATGAAATTCTGAATACTTTTGTTACAATTCTTTAATCTGCATTTTAAAACAAGCTACGGAAGTGGAAATACTAATAACACCATTCCTAGTCAGTTAATCTTCTGCACCTAGTAGTTTGGCAAAAATGCTAAGGGAGATTACATGAAATATATCAACCTGTGAAACCTGAGGAACCTACAAAACTCAAGATGAATGAGAGCTAGAGATAGGCAGGATCCTCTAAATAATTCTGTTATTTTTATATTAATGGATTAGTAAAAAAGTAATGTGAGGAAAAAAAGGATCCACACAAAGCTTTCAGCATATTAGCTAAAACATCGCACTTGCCTGCTGTGTAGTGGCTCTAATACAAATGAGAGATTGGGAGCTGTCATACTGAGTGCATTATATATAAATGATATTATGAGTTTGGTTATCTTTCTTCTGTGAAGTAAAGTTTTAGCTGTAGTTAATAAATGTTAAAGAGGTTTGTTCTAGTAATTTTTGGAAAATGATAGAATACAAAAGCCATGTAGTTACTGCAGACAGATGTTTTCCTTTAGTTTTCTAGAGACGGGCACAGGAGAAACCCTTGACTTTCTTCTGTATGGCCAGGTCCTACTGGTTACCCTTGATCAAGCTCATGGTAAAGTAAAACTTCAGGATGTTCACCTGTCCTGGTGAAGGTAAGGAGACTTAAGAGGTTGGACTTCTGAATGATGGTTGACTGTTTCAGCCATGATTTGAGGGAATGCAATACTTTGTGTTGAGATGAACTGATGAGATCCAGTTTGTAAACTATCCAGCGGAAGATCAGATGGCAGAGAAAACTGACTGACTAAAATAGATAGGAAGAAACATAGAGGGTTCTGTGTCTCAACATTGTAATTAAAAAAGCATCAGAGTCGACAATGTTGGAAATAACTTCTGTGAAATTGTCAAAAGAATGTCATATAACACCACCTTCCTAGTGTTGTTAGTACAATGACATTAATTAAAAAGAAAAAGTAAAAAGGAACTGTAAATAAGGAAATAATGAAATAACCAACTGAATACTTAAGTATAGTAAAGTGGGGACCGTATTGTTATGAAAGTGCAGAACAAGTACACATCTGGAATTGGAAACTCAAAACCTATTTACTATGTGTGTGCAAATTTTGTCGTCTAGTCTGGCCAGGGTATGTGGATTTTGGTTCATTTACAGTGTTATTTTTTGATTTATTACTGGTCTTCACAAGAAGGATGAATGAGCTATTTGCTATTTTGACATATAATAGGAGATGTACTTAGGATCTGAGATCTGTCCAATTCTCTGGGATTTAGTTGGATGATCTAATTAGACTCAGAGTCACTGTAGTAAGTCCAGAAATGTGCAGATGCTAAACATAATGCAGAATTTTAATGATTGTTTGCAGGTAATTAAAATGCTATTTTTGTTTGTTTTGCCTCCCTCTGGCATCTTCAAGTACTAATTAATTCTTAACAGTGGGTGGTGGGATTAGGATTGGCAGCAACGCACACCTCAAACAGCCCATCAGCACCTATGGCTGTACGTGCAGTAGTACTGCAGAAGCAAAGATCACATTCTTGAGAAGTTAGATAAAGGTCACTATTGTTCTTGCCGCCAAGATTATTTTTATCACATTGTCAACATATTTGTTAATGTACAAACATGCAGGTGAGATAGAGAACACATGAAAGTCATAAAAATATGAAGACTTTGTCTACATGAGAAATTAGAGCACTGAAGATGAGATGTACAGAAAATTGCTGAAGGGGAGCAAGAGTTTGCTTGACAGAGTAAGGAACCAGCTAGTGCTGTTCCTTATAGTGAACTGCTTGGTAACATTTATGACACTGATAAAGAAAACCTGTGAGCAGATATTATTAATTGATGTGGTTCAAGGAGTGGCTATTGGCATGTTGCTATGCAGGTGGTATTTCAGGTCCATAACCAGATCATGACTGAGGGGTTTGGGCTGGGTGTTTTTCCTATAATGTTGCAGTTGTTTCACACCACATTGAGGATTTTTTTTTTTATTATTTTTTTTTGTTTTGCTTAGAAGTGCTGCCATAACTGGTTTCCAAGGCTTTCTTGATTTGACCTAATTGGACATTTTGAAAGGTTGCCAAAGTATGGGGTAGGATTTTGCCAGTTTTCCATCAATGATTAATAAAGCTCATTTGGAGGATCAATTAAGTGTTCCAAAAAGAAGATTTTGAAGTGAAATTGTTATAAAACCAATGAATGCTGTTTTATTAATAGGCATTTTCAACATTGAATGATGAAACATGGCACTATAATGAACAGTAAATACACATTTTTTCTAGAGAATCTCCTCTCTTCAGATGATTATCATGTGTCAATAATTATGTACTCAGGGTGGAGAAACACTTTTGTTCTATTTTGTAATGACATTTTGCACAAAATACAAGCTTTTTTTAAAAAAATTCATTAGACCATTAAAGTGGTTTCAACTTGTAAGATTTCTTTAAAGTTTATTTCCTCTTCGTGGTTCTACAAGTGTAAGTGACAGCTTTATAAAAAGTCTAAAGGACAAGTAACTATTGAGCTGTCTGAAGACCTAGTGAATTTAATGAAATGAAGTGATATGTTTGGAGGGAGGGCAAGCAGGCAGTGTATGCCATCATCAGTTTCTAACTATCCCCAGCTCTGACTCAAGTTCTCCTTTTTTTAAGATAATTTAAAAGAATGTGCAGGTTGTTCAGCCTTTCTGTGTGCATTTCTAATTTGTTTTTTGCCCTTTTACACGAGTATAGATTCAGTGGATAGTTTCTATAGTCGGAGAGCTAAGTAGGGTGGATAAGCTAACAAGCAGGAGGTTCCTGCAAATTGGAATTGGCTACTTATCTGTCTCATCCATTGCTTGTTTTTTCATGTTTTACTCATTCAGATGTATCCTAAAGAAATGAGATACCCAGCTATTATGGTAGCACCAGTTTCTAATTTCTTTCAGGAGTTCATAGCCCAGGGTCTGAGTGCACCAGGTAGGATCCATAGGTGTTTCCATAACACTTCTCATTGCATTCAGGTCATAATTAGCTTTTTAATTTTAATGTTATTGGGTTTTGGCTGACCAGGTAACTATAAAATAACGTATAGCACTGCCGAGTGCTCTGCTATGACTTGCTATACTTACTCTCTGTAAGTCAAGCAGGAGATTTTACTGAAGTACTTTGCTCTTCAAAGATTTATGCATATGGGGCAGCACTGCCACAGCATGTTTATACTATGTAAGGTCACTTGAAAGGCCAGGGTTTTGACTCTTCCTTGGCAGGTCCTAAGGAGAGATTTTCCAAGCTGGCTTCCAAAGCATCTTCTGGGATTCCTGGCAGATCAAGTTTTCTAGGAGAAGGAACTGCTTCTTTTTTCAGTCACTATTAGCATAAGTATCACAACATGAAGCCCATAATCACAGAAGACGCTTTCCTTTTGTATGTGAGGCAAAGCATCTTTAAATTGGCATTTACTGAAATATGACGGTTGGAATGGTACCAGCACTACGTATTACATGAAGCAGGTATATATACTACACTTGGAGCAAAAAATGGCAACATTTTGATGGAACTAGGTGGAATCTAGTTTCTGTTATTTTTTACTTAGAGGTTGAGGTTGTTTTCCAGCATCTCATAAATTTCTTGCTACGTTTTCTCACTTATGAAGAGTAAGTTGATTTAGAATACAATGAGTTGCACATTCCCTCAATTAATACACCCACCCTCCTGGTAGTTTTGCTCCATATGGTCTTAGATTAGGAATGAGAGAACTTGCAAAGCTCTTGCTTCTGCCAGGCCTCCACAAACAAGCCTCTCTCCTCAGTAGTTTTTAGCTTTCCCTCAGAGTAGCCCAGTTGTAATTATTCCAACTGCAGGAGCATTTCCAAGCCCTAATCTTTTAACTGAAACCACAGCGATTCGGAACAAAGGATCTGGTTTCAACAGGGCTTCTAGCCATCTTGCCACTCTACCTTCTCTCAGAGCTGCATTCACTCTTGCTTTGATTCTTCTTGAAAGATATATCCCTTATCCACCACTGAAGGGTAACTGTGTGCAAAGCCTTTGGTGCTGTCACACCCACTTCAAACTAGAGACGTTTTTGCACGTCAGATAAATGCTGTTTCTTCTTGGTTGATGTGCGATCCTTATTTGTGAGCCCACCTCACCCTTTATCCATCCCATTCAGTACGAAGAAAAAGCTACAGTTCTCAACTGATGAAGCCTGTCATCTACTTTTGCCATTATATTATTAAGGTGGAGTTGTTTCTGCTGTGTATTTTTGGGGAATACAAACTAGGTCCACTATCATTTTTATAAAGTTCAGAGCCATGACCTGGATCATTAAAAAATTCATCACAGGTGGCAACACAGTATGACAAGAATGGCCCTGATCATATCCTCAGAGCATAAGTATGAACTATTGGCTTTGTTTACTCCAGTAGCAGCCCATCTAGCCCGGTTGCCTTTGACTGACTCTAACAAGTAGAGGATGCTTGCAGAAAGACTGGAAGGAATGGGACAAGTGTAGGATTTCTTAACTTCTGGCAGTTGGAGGTTATGGGAATTTCCTGAGCCAGAGATTTCATTGTATTGCATCATCATGTTTACTAGCCATCGATAAATTTATCAACCATAAATTGTCTGATCCGTTTTGAACTTTCTTGAACCTCCACATCATCCTTTGATGACAGGCCAAATAGCCTTTTTTAGTAAAACAGCTTTTGCAATAAAAAGGAGAACATGTACAAATTCCTTTTTAGTCTGGAAGCCTGCTTCAGTGTAGCAGGGCTGAGACTGTTTTCCCCAATACTTTGTTTGTGCAGTTTAGAGACACCCATCTTAAAAATAATTTTTGGTGATAACTTGGTCTTACTGGTTTTCTTTCAGTTCAGATTTTTCTTGCCCTTGCTCATTTGGTTTTGCAGCCTGAGCACAAATGTCCTGTGCCATGTTCATCCCTGCGTAACTTGAAAAAAATTCCCTGCTGTGTTTTTGCGTGGAAGATCAAAACTGCTATGAACTGTGCATTGGAGGTTACATTGTGCCTCTAGGTTTATTTCTTTCTCTGTTGTGCTTTCTTCTGGTTATTTATTTTTCTTTGCTCTTTATCATGCCTTTCATTCATTTCTTTTCTGTTCTCACACATCCCACCGTGGTTCCTCTTCAAATCCTCTGTGGAGAAACAAAAGTATTATTACTTTTGGTTATTTTTAGGTTCCCCAGAAATCTTGAAACAGACATACTACACTGTATAGCAACATGGAAATCAAAGAGAAAAAGAATTAAATGGATCTAGTATTAGTGGTCTAATATAATTTATTTACAAGAAGTAGATGTTTGCCCCAGAAAAAGATTAGAGGATGTTGGCCAAATACCTTTACTTAACGCCAAAATGTTTTGAAGTCTTTCATGGCATTTAGAGAAGATTGGCCTCAGCTATCATTAATAATAAATGGAAGTTAATCTAAAGTCATTGTATTCACATACTGCCTAGTAGTTTTGTTGTGTGTATAAACACTGGTTATCCATGGTTTAAAGAGGGACCCACACAGGATGCTTTCCTGCTGTGCTGGCTCGCTACTGGGAGTCAAAAAAATGAAGAGGCGCGTGTATGCTTCCTGATTTCCACATTGCTTGTAAGATTTTTAAAACAAAATGGTTTGGATTCTCTTTGTGTGCCAGAAGGTGAGATTCTCATGTAATCTGCAGACTCCAGAGTGATCTTAAACTACTGATGCTGTGTGCTGCTTTACCATAACTGTTTCTGTCTTCAATTGCCGTTTTCCTATGCGTTCCCATAGTACATGCTATTTCAGGGGACTGAGAAATTACAAATAATAAGAAAACCTGCATGTTCCATAATGTGATTAGGGGCTCCACTGTCTAACAGATAATGTGTGTTAGGTGGTCAAGCGATTCAGCTGCTTCCTTAGCTCACATTTCATTGCCTGTCCTACCTGCCTGCGGGTGTATGAACTCATTAGTAACACCTCTTTTCAAAAAAGAACACATGAGGTGTGTAATACTTCTGAGAAAAGCACAAAGTTGTTTGTATCTGAACTGATTTGCCAAGCAACCATTTCAAAATCAAAGATCCGTAGGAAAAAACTATCAAAAGAACCAGTAACAAGGAAATGTGCTAGTTGATAGCAGATGGAAGATGTCCATTACTATTGGAAAACCCAGCTGACCTAAGTTCTCCCCTGCCTGCCTATCCGCAAGGTAGAAAGCCAGACAAAAAATACTTAAGAGGAAAAGTAAATTCAGGGATAAAAAGATGAAATCCACCAAGGTACCAAGTTATGTCTTTGTGTTAAACTGTGAAAGAAAAAATACTGTTTCATTGAGAAGAGCCTTATGCCCTGAAAGATGTACAGATTCTATTCCAGCTCATCTCAGAGCTGGATTACATCCTATGCACTCCTTATCCAGCTCTTGGTGATTTGATGAGGTCAGTGTTTGGCTGCTTTTTAACTGAAGGAAGTTTCTGACTTCTGTATTTGTGTACAGAGTCACGGCCTGTGGGATGCAGTGGGAGTTTATGCCTGTAGATGATCTGAACTTTCATTCTCAGGGAGGAGGAAAATGTTGTCATTACCTTCCTGGCTGTACAAGCTACGTGCTCCCTCCCTGTGCTCCTCCCTCTTTAGTGCGGGGTCCAGGTCAGGCAGTACAAATAGTGCAGAGTTTCAGAAGCTCTTCTGTGTGCCCTGCAGTTGTACTGAATGCCCATCTTATGGCCTCCGCCTAAGAAAAGCCTTTATATGTGTGCCTGGTAGACACAGCACAGCCCTGGTGCCAGCAAGGCAAGCAGTCTCTCAAACTCCCAAAGGCAGCAGGAGGACCTTTCTTATAGCCAAGCAGGACTAGCATTTTAGGCACTGGTGGGAGCCAGCGCTAGTGAAAGTCACAGAAGGCTTAGGGTCTTGGATTGCCTAAATCTAGGGCCTTGTGCTCCACTGGTGTCTACACGACACGGTGGACCAGGGCAGCTGTATTGCCCTAAGTCCAGCCCCTTGACTTGTTAGCAAAATACCATTGGACTCCTCCCCTGCTGCTGTCCTACTGCACACCGGAGAGTTACAGTGTCATCTTCTGGCCAAGCAGGTGGAGAAGTGGTTGTGGTCATGTGAGGACTCAGGAGCATCTGTCCTAATGTTAAAACACAAAGTAGGTGCCCAGAGTAGCTCTTTGAGATACTCGGACATATCTCTTCAACATGATTCAAGGAGTCATCATCAGAATATACTAGGGAGCTGTACCTCTAGGATCCACAAACACTTGCTGTTGCTGTCAGTGAATGGCATTCCAGATTGGTTTCATTCGATGGGGATGATGACACATTTTAATGCTCCCATTCTCACCGTCACATGGCTTTGTGTCCCTGCATTTTAGTCATTTCAGAGCAGTGCATCACCACCCCACTGGCTCATGCCGCGCTGTGTTTAGCAGCACATATTTATGACATGGGGAGTGAAGAATGAAGTTTAACTCATGTCCTTAACTAACCTGTAAGTGAGGGATTAGCTGCCTACTGCATTCTTCTACTAAGTATTAATCACTTAACATTATTTTCATTTTTTTTGAAAAGTCTTTTGCTTCCTTAGGATATCAGTACACAACTTGGTTTGAAACCATGGCCTTTGAGGCGCTGCTGCTAACATTAGTCATGCCATTGCTGTCATTGGCCTGACAAGGGACCTGTTGTCAGACTTTCTGGGTGAAGGGAAAACTCAATGTCGATGGGCTGCAACTCAGTTACCGAGGTTCACTCTTGCTTCACAAACCTGTCTTCCTGGCTGTGGCAGAGTTAAAAAAATAATTACAAGTTTTTCAAAGGATCACCCACATACACATGGTATGAGAGCTCTTTTCTTTGTTGGTTTCATTTTATTTGTACATGACTCACTCTTGGCAAAATGAGTGAGCCTCATGAGCCTGTAAAAATTCTGTTTGGATTAAATGATTTGCATTAAATGATTTATAACTGCAAGAAGGGTTTAATATTCCTGTAATTCCTTAAGGAAAAACAAACTGATCTTATTCTTTCAAGTAGGTATTGCTTTCATCCCTATTACTTCTGATGCCATCTTAGTCGCTCAAGCTGATAGCTGTTAATGAGACTCTGGGCACTTCCTTGCTTTTCCTGCCTCATGAATTAGAGATGGATGCTGGGGATGTACTGTCATCCTTTTCCTAGCACATCCTTCCAAGCGTGACTGAAAGCCAGGGAATGTACAGCCTCCCAAAACTGCCTGCCTTGCTACGAGCAAGAAGCAGCACTTGTGCTGGGCTAAGGTGCAGTGACCGTGTGTCTGAGACGCAGTTTCCCCAGGTTTTATAGGTCAGAGGCCCGTCAGCCTTCATTTTCCCGTCGGAGTGGGTGTGCTGGTTACAGACTGCCTCATCCCGGCCCACTCCTCTCTGGGTCGGCTGTCCGCATGGCTGCTGGCCTGCACCCTGCTGGCAGGCGGCCCTCGCCCCCTGACGCAGGGCCGGGCAGGTTCCCCAAACCCAGAGAGCAGGGGCAAGGGGAGAGCCCCCGCTGGACACCTCTGCGGAGACAGGACCTCCAGTGGCTGCTCCCACCGGGGCCGCCTGCACACGGGTCGGCTGCCGCGCCGCGCCCGTCAAAGGCTGCCCGGGAAGGACGCGGTAAATCACCGGGACAGCCGGACAGGGTGCAGAAGGTGCGATCAAAAAGCGCTTTGACTGCGTGTTTGCGCACAGCCGCGGCCGGTCAGGGTTTCCCCTTCCAGAGGCTGAGGCACGGCCTCAGTGCCTGCGGCGGAGTTGTTAACGGGGCCGCTGCACTCAGCCCCTGACCACAGGGGAGTCCTCCTTTTCCTCTGGCCATGCCTGTGCCTCGCTGTCAGGGCGATCCACGGCCGCGTGTTGCGGCGTTACCGCTAAGGATTTTAATTTCCGTGGCAGAAAAGTGCCGCGGGTCCCCCCCGCAGCATCTCCCAGGTTCATTTCCAGGGAAAACACTGAATTTTATATGCTGTAAGTCAGAGACATCAAGAGGA
>JANHFX010011445.1:0-32975 GCA_027560015.1 Chloroceryle amazona
GAGTCTTTATGCCACTCTGAAAACAGGGTCTGGGAGGAGCTCAGGGAGAGGGGAGGAAGGGAGAAGACGATAAGATACCATCCACATCATATATACAGCCGCACGCGTCCAGCCAGGGGCGGGCAAAGCCCCTGACACCCCCAGGGAGCAGCCGGGGGAGGTGCCTCGGTCCCTCCGCTAGGGAGGGGGCACGGCGGGGCCGGGAGGGGCTCGCGGGAGCTGCCGGCGCGGATGCCTTCACCTGGGTCTCTTCATCAGTGAGCGAGGAGAGGCGGAGAGGCGGTCGGGTCTGGAGAACTACCTCTGGATGGTTTCAAAAAACAAAACAAAACCTAACCAACCAAAAAAACCCAAACCAACAACAACAACATCAAAAACCAACCAAAACCAAACCTAACAGGAAAAAATCCAACTCTGCAATCTTCTGCTCCCCACAGGCTCAGCACCATAAGGGACTGCTATATTTGAGTCTGTCAGGAGGATGGGAGAGAGAGACTGAGAGTCAGGGCGAGAGAGAGAGAGAGAGAGACGGTGCCACAGCAGCGGTAAGTGTCTTTGCCATTCCCCCAGCCAGACACTGATTTCCCTGGTTAGAGTTTGGAGTGTGTGCAGATTATTTGTTGTAATATCCATCGCGGCATCTCTGAGCAAGCAGGCTGCTGTGAAGCCAGCAATGGTGAGAGATCCCGGTTTTGGGCTCCTACTGCGGGTCTGTGTGTTTTGCTTTTTGTTTTCAATCTTGCATTGAAATTGTTGTCAGAATTGAGCAGAAAAGTTGAAGCAAAAATTACTGTGATCTACGATATGCTTCTCGTCATTTAACCAGCTGGCAAACTACTGCAGTGGATGAGTTGTGATGACAGATGTGAGGCTTTTAGAACAAATACATACTCCAGAGAAAGAATGCCTCTTCTAATGTGCTAATTTTTAATGTTTTGGAGAGCTACCCTGCTAATGCATGAGGGTGAAACAGAAAATAACCAGTTTATAGTGATAGACTAAAAGTTGTGTTGTTATGAAGTTCAGAATGGTCCTTGGCTTTGGGATAAACAATTACCTCTTGAATTAGAAAAGTGTGGTGCCTGGACTGTTCTCTTTTGCTTACAGGCAGAAGAGATGGAATTACATAAAGAAGTACTGATTTTTTCATTCTGATGTGAGAGCAAGGAATAAGTGTATGTGGAATATCGATGAGCTGGCTAGAAGATAAACTGAGTTATTTCTGTAATACAGAGAATGAAACTGCTTTTAAGATTTTTATATCAGAGAAAAAAATCAGCATCCGTTGCTTTATTTGTACTTCTTTGGATATTCAGTCTCATTCCTGTCAAGCATAGAAACTTCATGAAACAGAAGATACACAAGATAGTGTAATGTGACTAGTTAGGACTGAAGCTTTCAGTGTGTTGCAATATTTCAGAAAGGTAAATTTATTTTTATTTGTATTTAAAAAGTAATACTTTCTTTGAATGACATATTTTCAGTAATATTTTTGAATTAAGGACATGATGCAAAGTTTTTCTAAGCACTTAACAGCATTCCCCCAGTCTCCGGTGAGCTCTGGATGAGACCCTAAAGTTTGAAACTACAAATAGATTACATGCTCACTGTTAGCCAAAAGCTGAGGGGGGTTCCTGATAATTAAAATTTGGATGATACTTCCCAAATAATAAAAGTGCAATTAATTCTTTCTGTGTTCTAGTAGAATTCCTTTAGAAGTACTTTATGGCAATCAATATTAATGTAACATCAGGTCATCATGATTAATATTATTGCAGTGGATATCAAAAGAATTAGCAATAATTGGGCCATTACTTTAAAGTACTATGAAAATGTCTATTAGAATTTTATTTTTTTCATAAATTGTCTTATATTACTATGGCATTTATCTGTAAAGTTTCAAGTAAAAAAAAAAAAAAAACAAAACAAAAACCACAAACCCAAAAACAAATGAAAAGTCCAAACCCTTGCAATATCTACCTTCTTGGAAGGAAAGATGCTTGTTTACTAGTGTAAAGTGTATTATAAGGAAGACAGAAAACTGATATGTAAACTAGAGTAACTGAGGAATATTCCATGTACACTGGCCCGCTGTGGCAATATGCTTTTAACCATGTGAGTGATTAAGAGATGTGTTTAAGAAGGAAAAGTCTTGAAAGATAACAAATACAGAAAGGAAGGAGGATGAAGTTAAGTATTCTTGAAGATGATAACAGCTAAATAGTTTCAGAAGTGGACTACTCATGAAGTTCTTCTGTTTCATATAAAGCAAATGCACATGCAAAAAGTCAGGACTAGCAGACTGTGACAAAAAGTGTGAAGATAGCTACAAATGGTCTGGAGACTGAGAGTGTAGATTTTAGTTTTTGTTGGTCAATATGAAGCTGAAGGTCATACTTAGAATTCTAGGTTAGAGTATCAGGGGAAGGGATCTTAATTTCATTTTATTATGAGGGCAGATGTACTAAGAATTAAAACAGAAAACACTGAAAGTATGACTGGCTGAATTATAGCAGAGAACTTGGATGAAAAGAGCTTTGACAACAATCTTGAGGAAAGATATCCTAGCAGCTAAGATAAAAGATATTATTAAAAACTCTGCTGTTAGGAAATAATAAAAAGCAACTTTAAGAAATGTATAACTTAGGGAACTATCAGCACAGATTCAATACAGGAAGGTCATGACTGGCAAATTTGCTTGAGTCCCCTGAATAAGTTGCTGACATTGTAAACTATTGGGGAATTGGTGATATGATTTATAGGGGTTTCAGAAAATGTCCAGTTCTGTGCTCTACAAAATATTGATTTGGAAACTAAATTTTGGAAGAAGTGCTGCAATGAATTCAAACTTGACTTAGAGATAGGGACCAGAGGGTGTCAGTAAAGGTAAAGAGCTCTGGATGAAAGGAGGAGGTTTAAAGTATAATACTTTAAGTGACAGTCTGAAATCCAGTTTTCTTTCTTACTTGTTAGAAAGCTGGCATGTTAATAAATAAATAAATAAATCAATCTGATTTGCTTGCAGTACAGAAAAATCTGTTCCACTGAATAGATTCAGCACACCGAAGAGTGTTCTGATTAGGTTAATGATAGGAATATTTATTTTAAGTAATGAATGCAAGTCTTGACTAAAGGCATTGGTAACTACATGTTAAGGATACACATGCCAAGGGGCTGGCATTGAGCCCTCTGAGGTGATTGGTTCAGTAGCACTGAAAAAAATGGTTCTCCTGAATGATTTTGTCTTTCTGCATGTAGCCTGCAACACATATTTTAGTTCCTCTGAATTCACTGCATAACTTGCCACTGTTGCCTGCTCCCTCCATATGCTCCTGATACCTGCTTCTGCATTGCACTTTCTGTCAGTTTCAGGACCACCTCAATCATTTGAACAATTCCTCATCTAAAATACTAAACTGAAATCTGCCACAGTTTATAATGCACTGTTAATTCCTGAGAATCAATGTCAAATAGACATTTGCTTGGTAATACTATACTGGTAGGTGTTTTACAGAATTTATTTTTTTTTATTTTGTGCATAGCTTTGATGATGCTTTTTTCAGGGTTTGTTACACCCTGTATTATCAATTTCTTAATACTCTTCAAGGGAAAAATGCTCTGTCTGGAAGGGATGTAGTCCCTACAGAGTTTTATATTCTGGGCAATTCTGAACAATAATACTACATTAGAGGCTGGTGCCTTTTAAAATATCACAAAGTTGTTAAAACTTGGTAAGGTAAACACATTCCGATTTTACTTAAATTTAATATTTCTAAGCTTTGTAGTGTGTTTATATGTATGTATATTTGTGTTTGTATACACATATACCATATTTGAGAGTAATAATTCTGTGTCTGTATAAGCTGGAATGGAAGCAACAATAGCATTTTCTGGTTAATGGAAGGAAATGTAATCTATTTGTTTTTACAATTAATCTATTGGTTCATCTATGAAAATATCCCAAAAATGTATGAATCATAAGAAAATATTTGCTTACATGCTGCTAACAGGGAGTTCAGGGTGATTTCTCTATTTTATAAAGGCCACAAATCAAGTTTTAGGTGCTACAAGTGGGTGTATAACAAGGGAATATGATTTCAAATTCTGTATGCTGTGGATATTGTAAAACATGAGAATAACCATCCATGTTACAGCTGGTGTTCTTGATAGCACGTGCCCATAGTTACTCTGAGTCCTCATCCCCTCAGACTAGCTCCCAAGCTTAGAGAGCCATGAGGTTATGTCAGAATGACAGAGTAATTCATGCTGTCATGTAGTAGTTACCAACACCATGGTTCACCTCTTTACATCTCCTTCAGGAGCAAACTTACATGTCAGTATCACAAAAAAATGATAACTCTTCTCAGTTGCCATACCTAGAAATAGAAAATGCATAAAACTCTTTCCATCCATTAGAAATATCTTTTGGGAGTTTCCTTTTTCAGTGTACTCTTAAAGGTTTTATTGTAAACGATGTTAAAACATGATGGTATATTTGAGAAACTTCTGCTGCTGGAACTAAAAGCAGTCAAACAGTGACAGTACTTCATTGCTGCTACTGAGAGGGGTAAAGGATGACAACTTTCCATTCAACATACAGGGAATGTGGCTTCAGCCTTCTTGTGAGTGAGAAATGCTCGTGTTTTAATAGCCAGGAGTTTTAAGATTTACTGTATAGCCAGTAGGACTCCTAGGCTGCAAGTCATTTTGATCAAGACTAAATGTATGGCTTTTTAATTGATGTAGACATAGTATCAGCTCAGTCTTTAGAGTGTCTTCCCTTGCCAAATAACACCAATTTGCAGGAATTCATGAATCTCATTTTATTTTATTGGGTTTACAGTCTTCATTAAGTATGTGAGCGATACTGCCCTGTGGCTGTAACATTCCTGTTGTAGGTTGTAACCAACGTGCTCTAGCAATGCATTCAACCAAGAGTGGTAGCTACACAGATGGGCAGGTAAATGGAAAAGACTTTGTGGTCATATTATCAGAAGAAGGTAAACAACATAACCTCCTCATAATATTATTTTGAGAAGATGTTCAGATACCAAACTAGAAAAGTTATGATTCTTGCTTAGCCATAAAAAGACATATCCAGAAGATGTGTTTGTTGTAGTAACCTTCTCCTAAATGTCTTCTCAAAACCAAGTAGTAATTGACAAGGCACGTAATAGAAATTTGCTTTTGGAAAAAGTGATTAATTATTACCTATTTAAGTACATATGCCTTATCTTTTCTGAAAGACGACCAGTTATCTCCATTAGCTTACTCCACAGATTTTCATATGCTATCTACACGCAGTTATTTGCAGGCACATAGACTTGAAGCATAATGAACAAAACTGCATGAGTCAACAGAGTGACAGTGTATATTTTATCTCTTCTTCTGAGATTGTTTTCAAAGAGAACATTTTCAAAGTATTAAAAAAAAAAATATTCTGGACATGCTGGAACATTTTTATGACATTCGTCACTGTTGGTCTAGCTTTGTCATGTCCGTATTACTGGGATGTAATTAGAATTATTCATTTATCTTCACATTTATTCCTGTGATGGCTTGGACAGGGAACAAGATAGACAGATTCTGAAATGGGTGGAATAGAAAATACTGAAGATTTCATGAGCTGTTCTGTTCCTGTATAGGAATTTCAGTATGCCCAGCACACAGAAATGCAGTTGTATTCCAAACAAGTATTTGAACTTCTGGACATAGAGACAAATTAAAATTCCATTCACTTTGTTTTTTTATTCTTACTGATTTCTTTTCAACAAGCATTCACTGCCTGGAATGTTATAACTATATAGCCCAATTTTTGGATCAAATTAATGTTACTAAACTTTGTATCTAAGATTGCACATATACACTTTAAAAGCTGAAAAAACAATCAGATACAGTTCTGTACATACTATTATAGTTATTTTGTTGTACAGTTTACCAATTGCATATATAACTGTAAATTTTTTTATTATGGCATAACTTGTAGGTACACGTATTTACATATGTTTACAAAAATGCAGATGCCGCTTTAAAATGCAGTTGTCCCAAATGTCTAATTCACATCACAAGTCCATACTATATAACATTTAGATTAGAACTCTGATTGCCATAGAATATTTCTTATTCCCTTAGCAAGGTACTTTGACTCCATTATAAACCTTGTCATTATTATCATCATTGTAGCAATGAGGCACTATAATCATGAATTAAGATTTGCATTGTACTTGGAGCTGTAAACACAAAATAGTCTCTGAATCAAAGTACGTATGGTTTAACTCAAGAGCTTTTCCCTTTTTGCTGTCATCTGTGACCTTTGGGAAGCATACATCTAAGAGAAGACATCTGTGTTTCACAGCCATGCTACCATGATCATGTACAGATTTCTTCAAGATCACCTCCCACACTAGGGAAAAAAAAAAAAAAGGTACGGTCTACAACGCTCAGACATGTGTAATGATCACACATATGGGCTATAAAATGTCTTACAGATTTGTCTGAAGCCTCTACCAGCAGTCCACAATTACTTCTGAAATGCATAGTTTTTAGACCTCTTTTATAAAGTAATTAATTCTTCAACCTTCCAAAATCTCATGAAGATCAAATCTTATTAAAAAAAAAACTTTATGGACTTTCACACTTGCTTTCTGTAAGTTCTACATATTAAAACTTATGATTTGGGTTTTTTTCAGTTTGAAAATGATGAGTTAAAGAAACCAAAGAATATACTCGCTCCTGTGCCATAGCCTTATTCTTCATTTCATTTTTGACTTTTGCATATCTGAGGTGATACGAGCTCTTGACTTCTCAGTCTCGTCCGATGCAAGATGCTCAAAATGTTCTTGATCCACTCTAACATATGCAGTGTCATGTATTATTGCTTATATATAACTCATCTTGGGCAATCTGGGAATAAAGCTGTGACTTCTCTGATGCCATAACATCTCTTTGATGTGTCTGTGCACAACTTCTCCACTCACACCCAGTTGTGTAGCGTTTCCTCCATCTGGACTTTGGGGATGCAGGTTGGACATTGAAATAGCTTTAGACTGAGAAACACTGACTGTTCCAGAGTTTTGAGAAGAAGCATAATTGAAAATGTAAAGCAGATCAGATAACGAGGGAGGATAATTTATTAAGACCACCACTGGCACACAAAGAGATAATTTAGAAAACATGATATATAGCTGAAATATCTGCAGTCTTGTTTCCTCCCTTGCATATCACCACTGACTGATTACTAACACCTAGGTATTTATTTGCCTTATCAATCACGTTGTGCCTGAGTCATTCACTGATGGGCATAATCCTCTCTTTGTGACTTCACAAGGCATCTCTGGAGGAAATTTGAGTGTCATCAGCAATGAATTGAGACATTATTGAAGGCATCAGGTAGAAGGAGTATGTTTGCACAAAGGGCATATTAATCATCAACAGGAGAAAATATGCGAAGTAGCATAATTCAATTGAATTTGAATTACATTCTTGCATAATTTCTGAAAGTAGAAGCAAGACAGCCTGATCAAGCCCTGAAAAATAGCAAAACCCTTTTCTAGAAAGTAAAAGAAAGTTGAGCAGGTTCAGAAGCCTTAAGTGTATGGGAGTACTAAAGATTATACCATTGAAAGGTCATACCACCAGAAGTTACTTGTTCAAGATTTTTGTTATGTCTGGTTTTGATAAATAAGTTACTATTAAGGCTCCTACTCTGTCAAGATTTGCAAAATAGTTCTTTTGAAACAGCATGACTTTAGTTGTTAAGGCAATTAATAAAGGAATGTAAAGGAATTTGCTAAGGATTTACTTCAAAGCTTAGAAAAATGTGTTGAAATTATAAACAATGTGCGCATGATAATAGAGCATTATAGGATTTGTAAACAAGAACTAAGTATGAGAGAAAAAGAGATGTATCGTAGTTTTTGGTTATTTTACTTCAACAGAAAATGATGACGACTTCATATGTGACATTCTGTGTCAAATAAAAGCTGTCATATAAGACAGCATGACAGTTGAACAATTTTAGTATTTACTAAAAATACTGTCTATTTCAAGAACTGTGTGCTACTTTCATGCGTTATCTAATATTTCAGAAAAGATGGCAGGGGACTGTTTTTGTTGGGACTGGTTTAAATTCAAAAGAATGTGGTTTAAGAGAAACCACTCCAAAAAACATAATGCAACCTAACAGGACTGTAACTAAGCAGCTTAGGAGATCCCAAGGATTTCTCTAAAACCTACCTGTAGGTGGTATAATAAGATCTGGAATACTTTGACAATGGAAGAAACAGACTGTAAACAGCTATATGCAAGGTAGTGATTTTGGACTTTTTGTTATTATTTCTGGTTTTATTATAGTATTGTAAATAATGTAACAGAGCAAAGCAAATCCAAAGGTTTACATTTTATTAGACCTAATCTTGTTCTTTGAAGTTGTTGAAAAAAGCTCCATCTATTATCTTGAAAATAAAAATTAAACCAAACAACACTAACTTCCAGAATTAACCACAGAGTTATCATACTTCTTTATACCATATGACAGATTCTAAGACACCTCAGAGTCATAGGAAGGAATTAATTTTTCTTTTTTAAGAAAAAAGTCCAACAGTTCAATCAGTAGAAACTTTGGCAGATTATGGACAGAAGGTCCTACCACAGATTTTTGTTGCTTTCTACTAATTTTATTTGGAATTTATTAGTTACTAGTGTATAAAAAATATTATTGGATTTTGTGACTTTAGTTATATTTTTTTTTTCTTCTTCTCTAATGCAGTCTATTTTATTGCCATTTTCCTTTTATTTCCTCATCACCTGAGATTTTCCCACATGTTGCCTGGCATGAAATTGTTTTTCTTAATTTGTATGCTTGATTTGCCTTTTCTGTAATTTGGCCTTTATTGCCAATGTTGGACAAAGAAGGAGATGAGGGAAGTATTAAGAACACAACCCTTCATCACTCCCATTGCCACACATAAAGGCAGCAAATAAATGTATTTTGTTAATGCAGTAAAGTCAGACTCCTTGTGGCTTGAGATACATTAAAGAGACTCTCTAGCACTTCAAGGACTGCCAAGTAAGATGATGCTGAAGGAAAAGAAAGAAAGCAGAAATAAGAAAAAAGCACTTTCACATAGAATTCACACCGCATTTAACAAGCTTAAGAGAAAAACACTTATCCAAAGCTGAAAGAGCAGGTCACTACATCTTGAGTTGAAGAGCCAGGCTTTCCACTGAGAGGCTGTAAACACAGGGTTGTGTAGTACAGGGATGGCTGTACCAAGCAGTGATGAACCCCCTTTCTCTGCTCAGTACTAAGTGGGGGGAAGTAGGATAAAGTCCACAGAAATTAATCCTCTTCTGTGTCACAGACCAGCATCTTGAAATGGACAGTCCCTCTGTTGGGGATATGGAGGGTCACACTGGAGAGTCACAGAGACACACAAATACTCTGTGTTACTGAGGTTTTTTGATACACTGTGTAGAGCCTGCCACTTGAACACCACTGGGAGTTAGATATTGTGCCTACTATTCTGTCAAGTTATATTTCTCCTAAAAATACCTTAGTGATCCTTATGACATGTTCTGAGTATAGAGTACCTCTTTCATAGGCATATTTCTTATTACCCAAAGCATGCCTTTAAAGAGTATGTCCTTCAATATAATGAAAGCAGGCAGCTGAAGTCCATTGGCCACTAGCAACTGCTGACTGCTGTTTAACATGCCGTTTGTGCATATCTCTTCTAGTTCTCTTTTCTCATTCCTGTGACATGGACATATCCTCACATTTTGCCTTCTTGTAATCATGATCAGGCTTTTGTGGCTAATCTTGACACAGAAGGACTCAAAACCATCTAGAATCCAATTCCATCCTGACATAAGGAAATACAGCAACACTAAATTCAGGGGAGTCCTGCCTGCTCATTTTAGGATGGCTCCCCCACCTTGAATTTGCCTGCAAACCTTAACCCCTACTACCCTGTGAAGCATATTTTGCTACTGACAGTGACTGAGAAATTCAAGACTGGATTTTAAATCTGCTACCAAATGTATTCTGGCTATGCTAGCGACAAGAAGAGCTGCACAAAAATTACCCATTTTTGTTCTGTAAGTGTCCATCTGCAGCAATGATGATTTTCTGCCTAAATATTTTATTCTTCTGTGAATGTGCAAAATATGTGGATTTTTTTTTTTTCCCCTGCCGGTTCTGCTGACAACCAGAACTTTTTCATACAGATCTATAATTAGGCTCCAGAGTCCTGTGGAGACACACAGCAGAGTGGTAGGCTTTATATTCTGCAACACTCAAAAGTTGCAGTTCACAGACTTGTGCGCTTATATCTATCCAGCTCTTTGCATTCTGTAACAAGTCTTTTTGCATCCCCTTTGGATCTGTCCCCCTGTGTTTAACAAAAATTAGAATTTTGAGTATTTCTGGTCATAAACTGCAAATCAGCACTTGACCGCTGTGTGAAACATTTGACAGAACAGAAGAGAGTGTTGCCTGTCATAGGCGTGGCGACCTGGTTCAGAAAACGCACAGCTACCGCCCAATAACCGCGCGGTCCATCAGCACCTGACACCAGCGTGGTGGGTGGCAAAATGGCGTTTATTGGTGAGCGACACGGCACTTTATAATCCGGGTTTACAACGTCACTTCCGTCTGCTTGCATCATATCTAAGCGCTGTTAGCTATCAGGCTATAGGGAGTGAGGTTCTAGCTTTCCGTACATCGCGATATTCTTGCGATCGCCAGGCCCTAGCCAACAACAAGAGAGTTTCAGGGTATCACTGAAAATCCCAGCTCAGGTATCTTGCCTTGCTTCAGGTTGTACAATGAAATTATCAAACTTTGTATCGAAACATAAAACTCTTAGGGTTTTTTGCACATCATGAATGTGAATTTTCATCACATTTTCCATTACTGCACAGTGTTATGGATCCAGGAGAAAAGTGTTTATGTAAAGTTCTTATAGAAAATATAAATATAGTGGTAAAGAAATAGATCACTGGAAGAAGTTCTGCGTGGATTACTATATATTGTTACTGCATGACTTGTGGGGAGACCTTCCATTTGGAAACATGGACTGATATGATTTGTTTTGCTTTGTATTGGCATAATTTTGGGGAAAATGTTTTAACATTATCATAGAGCTAATGAAAGTTACAGCTTACTCTTTAGCTCTCTTACCAGCAGAGAAGAACATTTCCTGTCCTTAGCTCAAATTTAGAGGTTTAATTAATAATGTAGATAGTTGAGTCTGCCTGCTTGTACTAAAATAATTAGCAGAGAGTAAATAAACACTTTATATTTCACTTTATGAATGGTGTGGTGCCACGTTAAATATTTATTGTAGGGTGCCAGGTTACAGCTACAGTCTGGGCAAGAAAGCTGAACTGTGAGCAAAGGTAGGCTCCCATAACTGCTTCTGACTGCCAAGGACATCAGGAGATGGAAGAACACCTTAAAAAGATGTTACATAGGAGGGTATGAAAATGTAGAAACTGTTGGAAAAGAAATAGTAGAAAAAAAATAGAAGTGGGAGCTGATAGAGAGCAGTTTAATGCAGCTCAATGACTGATTAGTTGGAGGAGACAAGTATCTTGTACACAGTTCAATCTCAGGTGGTAACTTATTCTCATTCCTTTGTATATTCAGGGCAAGAAAAACTGAAAGATACACCTCTTTGTCAAATTTAGTAACTTTTTCTCGTAAGTATTGATGGTCTGGGGAAGAGAAGACCCAGACCCTGCCCACAGAGCAGACAAAGCATATGTGTTGACCATACTGAAACTCAGCAGCGATTGTAGTTTCGAATTTAGGAAACACATATACATCCTCTGAGCAACTTTATATGCAGTCTTAAACTGAACATACATTTAAACAACCTTGGCTGCAATTTAGTTAATCTTAAGTGACTGGACAAGTACCTTTAAGAAGGGAATGATAATAAGACCTAATCTGTGTCTCATGGTGTGGAATTACAACTATTTTGTAATTCAATCAAACAGCTCAAATAACCCATACTCATTATCCTTAAAATCTCTTAAATTCTGTGGTTTATGTCTTGGAAATCCAAATACTTTTCTATCAGCTTTTTTCTTTCTTGTTTTCAAAATTACAAAAATACCAAATTTCAGATCAATATAACAAACTGATTTTAAACAAGCTATTTGATTCAGCCAAATGTACTTCACTTTCAACAGCATAAAATACTCAGAAAATTATATACCTTTTTTTTTTTTTTTTTTTTTTTTCTGGAGACTAGATGAAGATGCAACCAGTGCTGTTCAAGGCTGGTGAATAGCAATATTTTTCTGGCGGGTACACCATTCAAAACAATGTCCTCAGAGTTCCCTCAGTGTGCCCACTTCAGTGAATTAGTTTTATTACTGCAGCTCACAAGGAGGCTCCTGAGCTGTAAATCATGGCAGTTTTTCCCTCCAACTACCTTATTAGTTGTGTCATAGTTAGGAGAGAGCCTTGCCTGATTTTCGTATTTCATACTGAATTTACAGAGTTGACAGCCCACAAAAATATCTGCTAACCTGTTCTGTTTGGTACCAAAGTCACCATGGAATATTTTAATACAGATCTCCACTGTACAATTTTTGTGGTTGTCCTCCAGAGAAAGATCAAGAGTTGGTCATATGTTTCAGTAGAGCCTGCTGCCTTCAATGTTTCAAAGACAATGCTGCAAGTCCCCTGCCACATGAGTAAGAAAAGTTTCCTGGAAGTGTTCTCTTGAGTGATAGAAGGCTTTGTTTGGACACGGATACAGGCTCTGACATGTGGGAAACTGGCTCCATCTCATCCTCACCGGGGGTGAGAGTCTTTTCACCTGTCAGAGACACACACCAATGCAACAGCTTAGAAACATTATATGTATGTGTCACTATTTATTTATTTATTTAGAAACAGTTGGCCAAACACCACAATCATCTGAGAAAAATGGAGAGTTACAGGCTCTTCCATGTGAAGTTATTTGGGATTTTTTTGATTTTTAACAAGCTTTGATGACAGCATTTGGATGCACATTTGCTAATGAAAATCCAATGATTAATGTGAAAAATAAACATTTTATTTTGTTCAAAATTCTTCTTTTCCATTGTTTTCTTGATATATTGAAAATAAAATTCCATTCTCAATGTGGATTTTATCACTGATTGTCACAAACGTAAAAATCTATTTGTAATCTAGTTCATCTATTAACTACCACTGATTCTAAGCAACCACAGATCTTTCATTTTCACGTGTCCATTCTCCCATCTGTAGAAACTGATATAAGGGAAGGGGTCATTTACCTATGCATCTGCTCTTAATGGCTTTTTCTGTGACACAGAAATCTTTAAAACTGGCAGCAAAAAGCAGTTTGAACAGATCACTTTGTTGCCAAGGTAATACATTCCATAAGAATAATCACATTTCTTGTATGATAGTTAATGTTCATGGCTGACTAAGAAAAAAGGTAACAGCTTTTTGTAACAGATAAGGTGGGCATCTTTTGGAATAGCAATTGGCAACAATTGGGCAGTTTGCAGAGCCCGTACTACATGAGGTGTGAACCAAGAAGGGGAGAAAATGATCTTTAAGTACCCAAGACGGCCAAGCTCACTGCGCTTGTATCCCAAACAGTAATTTCAAATATATGTATGAGTGTACAGGGAAAGCTGATATTTTTTTCAGAATTGTAAGTAAAATTCAGAAGACTTTAAACTATGACTGTTATCTGTGATTTCTGAGATAGTCTTACTGTCCTTGGTAAGGAAGACTGACCAGCTAGGAAGCAGTCAGTTTGCAAGCACTCAATCTCAACAGGGATTTTGTTTGTGTTATTTGGAGCCTCTGCTACCAGCATATAAAAATCTGACTTCAACTTTTTATTAATATATTTTTTACTGTACCCTTAAGTTTGTCTGGTTTACTGGCAGTGTGGGGAAATTCAAAAATGTAACAATTTTTTTTTTTCCACTCCCAAATACAAATAAACTGGTTTGTAGTTACATCCTCAAGGACTTGCATCCTGAAATACATTTATGGAAGGTAATGTTCAGGGAATATTTCTGGGAAAATTGACGTCATGTCAGGACTTATATTGCCAAGGCACTGAATTTAGGGGAAAAAACTGATTTTAGTGGACACAAAATATCCCTCCATTCACAGAAAGAAGATACCCTAGAGCTTTGGGCTGAATTCATATGCCTTGTCATTGAAACCTCAGTGGTTTGCAGCCTGTCCAGTGTGGGGCTGTAAGTGAGTGTTCCCCTTAGAACTGAAGTTTTATGAGGGGAATTCACAGCAAAATAAATAGTGATGATCTTTATTAACTCATCTGCCTCATTTGTCAAGATGATGAATCTGTATATGCTCAAGGTTTTAAAAGATAATGTGGTTTGCTATTGGCTCTAATGGGGATTTTTTATTTTTTTTTATAAGATGGAATTTTGTTGCTCAGTGTCATTTTATTTTATCATGCTCATTTTCTGTGTAAACGGTGGTCTGTTGCCATTTGGTCACACACGCTGTTTTGCTAGAGAAGCTGTTTATTAAAGTGGCAACATTTCATTGTAGGACACATTTAGAAAACAGACCTTGTAGTTGCTGCATTGTTTTGACTTGGGAAATGCCATATAGTGTATGCGATAGCACTGTGCAGTCACAGGAGTGGCAAAAGTTTGCCTGAGCTCAAATTCCCAGACAATTTACAATGAAAATTAGCCACTTTGCCTCAACCTTCTCTCACACTGAAATGAGGCCTGCATAATGCAGGCAAAGTTAAAACAAATTGAAGGGAGCACTTCCTCGCACAGCATGAAGTCAGCCTGAGAAATACAGTCACACAGTTCATAGATCTGTTTTTTAAAAGGGCTGGATAATTTTAAGGCCAATAATAGCATTTTTAGTTATGCATGCTAAGTGAGGTATAATTGGATATCCTGCTTCACACCATCAGCTATAGGGCCACTATATCACTGCAGGAGCTGAGAAGGGATTTCTTTGCACACACATGCCCATGTTCACACCCTTGTACACCCCTCCTGCATTCAGCAATGAATTTTGAATTTTTTGAATCATTTTGCATAATCTACTGGCTCTGAACAGTTAAGGCCAACATCTACATGTCAACAGAAGCCATGCAGAGTGACTGTAGTAATTACAAAGCACGTGGAGCATGTGAAAAGTGTAGGCACTTTGTCCATTTTGCACATGTCAGCAGGTCTGGACACCATCTCTTAATATTCAAAAGACTTCTGGGAACAGGAAAATCTATGCAAGCCTCAGTCAGTACTAGAGTGCCAGTTGCTGGCTACAGACACAGTTACTAAGATGTGATTGCTAGTTTAGTTAATACGGCCTTCACCTTTCCATCATGATCATTTCAGAAATCAACAAGAATAAAAAATAGGAGACCATAGCATAGTTGCTAAATTTTAAGTATTTGTTTTTAGTGGAATTATAGGTGAAAATTAAAAATTGATTTGAAAATTCAGAGGATAATTATTGCAAAGAAAGTCCAGGCTATGAGTTTGATGAAGTAGCACAGTGGCCCTCTTTTTATTTTACTATTTTTCCTAGCATTCTGTGTGTTATCTACACTGGAACATGAACCTGTGGACAGCCAGCAGTGGATCCAGGCCCTCCATCCTGAAACTTAAGTCTCCATGGTCTCATTCTGATTCAGTTTATCTGCAATTTCTGCTCTATTCACTTTAGATCTAATAAGGAGAGATGTGAATAACTGAAGTTCCATCCTCTAACAAATTAGCCTCTTGCAGATCACCTTATCCCTAGCCAGCCTGTGCACACTGTCTTGGAAACTGTGATTGTAGGTAGCACAATCATAACTGGAAAACAATGGCTAGAACCATCCCCTTTTAGTGACAGTCTATCCCCCACACCCAGTGGGCAGTTTGTTCAGAATTACAGAAGAAACACTAACTACACCAAGAATTATGCATTATTTTGCTTAATAATATTAAGCAAATATAAATTATAAACTGGATCATGCAGGTGATATTTAAATAGTGTAAAGAGCTGTAGACAAGAAGGCAGAAAATGTATAATTACGGAGGGAATATTATATCAATGAAAAGCAATACTGACAGACTTGACATCAAGATTTATTTGACTATACATGAAGAAACTATTAAAAAGTATGTTAAATGGAAAGAAGTGGGTCAGCCTGTTATACAGCAAGAGAATACATAGATCTGTATAATTTTATCTGGACAAGTTTCTGACTAATCACATTGAGAGAACTGGAGGGTCAAGGGCAAATTTCTGTGCTCTGTGAAAGGATAAAGTGAAACTGGTCACTGTGCTGATATTTCTCCTTGAAGAGTACAAATCACCTTGGTCATAGCTGGCCAAGATTGTGAGGTCATATTTGGCCCCACTTCACTGGGATAAAGTGGTTTATCTGTTCTCAAGTTGTTACCTCTGGGCAGATATGAAAAGTCTAACTGAAAATAATTAGTAGAGCTGAAAGGAAAATCTTCCTTCATTTTTACACTAATCTGGAATATCAAAACTACATTCTTAATCTTGAGAATTCATACCATTTTCTATATAAAAGGCTGCACTTTGAATAGTTACTAGTGGTCCAGAACTAAAAATTCATATGTCTCTGGTGAAGACAGACTAGTTTGGGTTTTAATTACAGTTTTTAAATACCATTTTTAAGAAAAAAGATAAAATTTTATTTTTGTGTGATATAAATTAATCAAATTACAACTTCTGCTGAAAAAAAAACCACCTTTCTTTTCTAAACAACATTTGCTACCAACATGTATTTTTCAGTCACTATTCATTCTTACTTTTCATAGAAAATAGTGAAGAACTGGGTAATGGGAGATGGTTGAAAGTGGCATGTGTTTAACCAGAACTTTGTTAAATATGTATTGTATGGTAAAGAAGGATATCTGTAGGATAATCCGGAGAAAAATACATGAGTACAAATCCAGCTGGTGGCCAGTCACAAGTGGCCTTCCTCAGGGCTCAGTACTGGGACCACTTCTGTCTAATCTTTTTCAGTGTTCTTGTTGAGCAGACAGAATGCACCCTCAGTAAGTTTGCAGATGACACCAAGTTGGGCGTGAGTGTTGATCTGCTTGAGGGTATTAAGGCTCTTCAGAGGGACTTGAACAGACAGGATTGATGGGACAAGGTCAATTGTATGAGCTTCAAGGCCAAGTTCTGGGTTCTGCACTTGGGCCACAATAACCCCAGGCAATGCTACAGGCTTGGGGAGAGTTGATGGAAAGCTGCCAGGCAGAAAAGGACATGGGGGTACTGATAGACAAGCGGCCAAGTATGAGCCAGCTGAGTGGCCAAGAAGGCCAATGGTGTTCTGGCGTGTATTAGAAATAGTGTGGCCAGCAGGACCAGGGAAGTGATTGTTCCTCTGTACTTGGCATTGGTGAAGGCCATAATTCAAGTACTGTGTTCAGTATTAGGCACCTCAGTAGAAGAAAGACACCAAGGTGCTGGCAGAGGTCCAGAGAAGAGCAAAGAAGGGCCTGGAAAGCAAGTCTTATGAGGAGCAGCTAAGGAAACGGGCTGTTTAGTCTGAAGAGAAGGAGGCTGAGACCTTATCACTCTCTACAACTACCTGAGTGGAGGTTCTAGAGAGGTAGGTGCTGGTCTCTTCTCACAAGTAACTAGTGACAGAACAAGTGTGAATGGCCTCAAGCTGCAACAGGGAAGGTTTAGACTGGGCATTAGGAAAATTATTTTTGCTGAAAGGGTTTTCAGTTATTGGAACAGGCTGCCCAAGGAGGCGGTTGAGTCACCATCCCTGGATGTGTTTAAAAGCTGTGTAGTTGTGGTGCTTGGGGATACGGCTTAGTGGTGAACTTGGTAGAGTAGGGTTAATGGTTGGAATTGATGATCTTAAAGGTCTTTTCAAACCTAGATGATTCTATGATGTATAGAAAAATTAATTTATATAGAGAAGTTAAATTTGTTCCTTTTGTAGGAATCTGCATCTGAAAGCATCTTGAGCAAAGCATACATCATACTCAAAAACCCCAAAAGACTGGAAAATATGTTAGAAGAATCCCTGTGAGAAGACAGAAAGATTAGATGACCCTTTTTTTACAACAAAAGTACAAGGGCAAAAGTACAATGGCATTTCATGCATGGTCTGAATTATGTTGAATTCTCTTCCATGTAATCCAAGGTTCTACTCTTTGTAGGAAATTTGGCTTCCAAATTTAAGACTGTTTTCCCTAATTACATTTGGCTGCCAAAGATAAAGCAAAGCATCTGTAATGGTATGATGCAGATTCAAACAAGCCCATGAGCTTTCATTTTATTTTTATTTCTGGAAAGACATTATTTAAATAGGAATGATGAAAGTGGAAAAACCACATGGGAAAGGTGATACAGTAATCTAATTATATTATGTTCCTTCAGTTATATACTATCTCATTCCATCCAGTCTTCTCATTTATGAGCACTATCAACAGGGAAGAAGGCTGTGTGTGTTTGTACTGGATGTCATCACAGCAGTACTACTTTCTGCGTCTTCTAGTCCAGAAGAAGATGGCTGATGTGTTATGGGAAGGTTCTGCAGCTCATCACAAGGGAAGGGGCAACAGTGCTGGTTTTGGAGACTTTCTGGAATATTTGTTTTCCTCTCTTCCTTGCTTTGTTGTAACACTTTAAAACAAAGGTCATTCCAATAAAAAAATAATAATGTTCATTCTTTATGTATGGAAAGCATAATTAAATTACTGATGCTTAAAAAGATTGAGTTTAGATCCTGTTAAGCAGATTTTTATTAGTATTGATGAATTCATTTGACATCTGTTTACTACCTAAAATATTGCTGCTATCATCTAATGACCAGACATTCTGGCTCCATTCACCAGAACTGTCATTCAGTAACTGCTTTTTAGCACTAAATGTTGGATTACACAGAATGATGGAGTATTATGAATTTATTATATTTTAATTAATTTTTTAGTGTCAAGATTGAGCATTATGAAGACGGTGTTCTAGTTAAGAGTTAAACACAGTGCAATCTCTGCAAAGCAGTTGTACAGATAGAAGTGTGGGTGTCTGAAAGCTTTAAAATTCATGTAGGGATATTATCCTCTGCCCAGTCATTTCTATCAAATATGAATGCATGCAAATCTTCATCTCCACACACATAAGAATGTTTTGAGATGATGTTTCTTAAATTTTTCCATTTAATTTACAAACATTTTACTTTAGAACTCTCTGCCATTGCTGAATGCTAAAAAAGAAAATCCTGTAAGTCAATGGAAACACTGCCAGAAGTTTGACCAGCATAAAACACCACATCTCACTGGATGCTACATTATTTTTCTGAGGTGGTAGGTACATTCACTATGCACCCATTACACAGTAACTGAATTGACTGCAAATAAAACAAAACCAAACCTAGTTTTGAATTAAGGACAAAGTTGCTTAACAGGAGAAACAGCAATAAACGACTCTTTAAAGATGAGATACACTCACTGTGTTATTCACTAAGTAATAAATACTATTTGGTTTGAGTGCTCTAGTCTTTCTTTGCAGTAGTGTGAGAACTTTCCCCTTGGACTTTTTCTCAGGAATGATTGGCATTATCTTTCATGGAAGAAGGAAGAAAAATCATAACAGCCCTACCCTTGAATCAAGGCTAAAGGCATTCCTCTTTAGATTACGCATGTATGTAGTCAAATGTTGGGGCGGAGGGTTAAGGAGGAATTGGGACAGGGAAGGAAAGTGGGTGGTGATTATCTTTAATAAAAATGCTGTCAGAGAGCTGTGGGAAAGGCAGGAGGCCTGAGGAGTGTCAGAAGGCTTCTTTGCATATGCCCGTGCATTAGGTAGGTGTTTTCTGAGCTGTAGCTTCAGCACTGAGATCCATCACCCAAATCTCTAGGTAGTTCTTGGGACATGGTACCACACTTTGTGCAATAATTATGATGAGGAAAGGACAGCAAACAAGGTCATAATACCCATTTGTTACAAATCCTATCTTAACAGCAAGGTAAATTATGTAAATTGATAGAGGAATTGTATTTTTTAATGATTTTACTTGGTATTCCTTTAACAAAGAAAATTAGAATTCTAGAAGATCTATGGGTATTTGGTGAGAATGTATAGCTATGTTCCAAAAATCAAATTCAGATGCCAAATACAAGTGGACTGGATTTCAGAAAGGCTAAGCTACCAGCCACTCCATTTGTCTTTCTTCAATGGCAGATGAAATCTTTCTGCTTTATGTTTTAATAGGATTATCTCATACAGCATAAAACAATAATTTTTTTTAAAATCTTGATTAATTTATTGTATCTTTATTAAAGTATTTAACTTAACCTACAGCATGAGAAGGGATGCTGTGTCCCAGCATGGGTCCTTTTTCTAAATTTTATTTCTAAAAGTACAGACAGGAAGAAACTGAAGGAAAGATAATGATCAGTTAAGCTGGCAAGAATCTGGGAAATGCTTAACCAAATGTAGGCAATTACTATGTCAATTTTGATACTTCAAAGGAATGCAGTCCATTCTAGATGTCTTATATTCGTCTACTTTTTTCTCCTGGTGCTTCCCTTTAATATTTCTTACATACATGGTAAACCCCAGAATCTGTATGTACTTCATAGCTGTCTCCATCAGCCCATTTGTTTGATCCCACCTTCAGAAAGACCTCATACTTTATGCTAATTATTATATGATTAATCAAGAGCGAAAGTTATACCTGTACAACAGATCTGTGGAAAGCCATTGCACAGGTCTCTTCAGACTCTTTATCCTGATTTCCAAGGAGGTTTTGCTGACAAAGAAAAATACATGAAATGTCTTTCTCTAAAGTCACAAGAATTAAACTCTTTTCAGTAGTTCTGTATCCTCAAACAGAGATTTTATTTTTTTTTAATTGTGGATTAATTTGTTAATTTTCCAGTGTTACAGGGGAAACACTGTAACAGGGGAAGAAGGAACGTGCTATGCAGTCCAAGGAGAGTTAGGGTCTACATGGGAATTACTGTGTGTGTTTGGAGAGCCTGTGATCCATAGCCTCACTGCCTGTTAAGCAGATATGATGGTTACCTGTCTTTATAAACTTCAGTGACTACAGATAGAGGAAAGTCATACTCGTGTTAGCATTTTTGAACCAGATCTGCTGGTGTTCAAATGCAGGTGAGAGTCACATCACCTGCTCTCTCAGATATGCCCAATGCAAAACCTAGTGAGAAGCACACTAAGATGGAAACAACGAGTTTGATCCACAGGTCACTGAACTCAGTGGAAACACTCCCAAGGAGTTCATTAGGCTTTAATTCAAGATATTAATGCTGAATGTTAACATGCGCTACATTGTGCATGTTGACAATAATGCCACTTTCTTTTCATTAATTCATGTTAAGTGTTGCTTTGTTTGTTGAAGCAGTGCAGTGTTTTGGTACAGATTATTTTTTCAAAAGAAGCAGAGAAATGTGATAAGAGAATGTTCTTGTTAAAGGTGGCAAACCTTTTTCAATATCTTGTGCACTGTATTTCTTTTGAAATTTTATTACATGGATTTCTGTGCTGACTCTAAAGTGTTGAATTCACTATTTGAAAAATAAACCATTCAAAAAAAATTTATTTTTCCTTTCTTATTTTATTTGATTTTGTATTTTACATTTTCAAGTGAATACTTCAACACTGTAAATCTTCCTAACTGAAATGTCACATATTCAGACATGTTTGCAGAAAAATGATCCCCATAGCAAACAAAATGCAAGTGAAAGATTTCACATCTTACTAAATGAAGTGAAAACTTATTTCTTAAAAACATTTTCTTCAGGTTTCATTAATAACTACCCAGGGATTTATTACTTAAATGTAAATAAAAAAGTTAAGGAAAAGAAAGTACCACCTTTAACTCTACAAATAAAAGCTCTTTATTCCCAATTTATTTGTCACATGCAATAGAACCAAATCAGCATTGTATTTAAATGTTTAGATTTAAGTTTTAAAAAGATATATTTAGGAAGAAGTTCTGCACGGGTATGAATAATTGTGTATATACGTATGTGTGCACATAGTGTTTTAATATACATATACATTTGAAAATATCCTATTTATTTTTGCTTATAACGGCAGGCTCGTGAATGACAGGAATGAGTTTCCATATCTATAATTCAGAAGAAGAATAAAATCGTGCATGTAAAGTAATTTTCAGAATAACTCTTTTCAAGTCTTTCATTTTGCCCAAAGGATTTTACAGTCAATGCACAGCTCCAGCCTGTACTTCCTTAGACATCAGACTGTTCATATTCCTTCACAGATTGAGTGGAATGTGACCTAAACTACAAGGAGGACCACATATGTAATTTCTGTTAAAGTCAAATTTATTTAGCTAGACAAGCTGAATTTCAGAATCATGACTATTGGTCTGATATTTGGACAAAATACTAATTAAATGTCTGAGACATCATCCTGAGTAACTCTTCCACTAATGTGATTTCTTGATTCAGAATTTCATATTGATGTTTAATCTAGCATAGTGTTAGCCACCGGACATTATTTGTGCAATTTTAGAATATCTCTCATATCTTCAAAGACCTTAATAAATTATGACTTCAACTATATTTTCTCAGACTTTGAACTGAAAAATAAGTTATATCTTGAAAATATTTTACATCACAGTAAATGATTTGAGCACTCTTTTATTATTTTGCATTGTCAACTAAAAAAGTAAGCATAACATTTCTCAAACAGTAATGCTAATGCTTTGAAGTCTTTTATTAGATCAACTTCTTTTATAAAAAAGAGCATGAAGTTTTTCATGCTTAGAAACCTATTTTCCTTTGTGATATAATAATCAGCTATTTTTGATATTTCCATAATATACCAGTGGCTTTTTAGATACTGAGAGTTTTACGATTGCAGTATAATCTTCCTTGCAAAAAAGTTTCATTTTTATATGTTCATTATTTTTCTATAAGAAGAGGAAGAAAGACAATCATGTAACTTACACCAAAACTATAAAAATAATAATAGTTTTAAACACTTTTAATTAACAAAACTTTGTAATTAACAAAATTTATCGTAATAATTCTGGAAGTTCAGCAGTACAGAGTACTATAAGAGAGATACACACATACTCTTAGGAATTAATTAATTATTCCCCCCCCCTTTATAAAACACTGTGAATTACAGAGTCTAACTTAATTTAAATTGAGAATAGTAAATAGTAGAAACAATTAAGGTAATCCATATGAAAATACATATACACTCTGCAAAAATCCTCCTGACAATATTAAACCCCTTCTTGTTCTTCCATTGCAAACTGTGCAGCAAAGCTCAACTCTGCTGACTTCAGCTAAGGACCTAAATACTGTAAAGATGAACACTGCCAAGAATTTTGAAAAAGACTAACAGTTTTCTGATTCACAACTCTTCAGCTCTTCACAATACCCTCCACTTGTGTTGCAAACGATGATAGAGCTATGGGGATTATTAAAGGACTTGAGCATCTCCCCTATGAATAAAGACTGAGAGAACTGGGGATGTTCAGTCTTGCAAAGAGAAGACAGAGAGGGGATCTTATTAATAAATATCTGAGGGGTGGGTGTCAAATGGAAGGAGCCAATCTCTTCCGTAGTGCCCAGTAATAGGACAGGGAGTAATGGGTATAAACTTGAGCATAGAAGGTTCCACCTCAGCATGAGGTGAAACTTCTTTACTGTGAGGGTGACAGAGAAGTGGAACAGGCTACCCAGAAAGGTTGTGCAGTCTCCTTTGCTGGAGACTTTCAAAACCTGTCTGGATCTGTTCCTGTGTAGCATTCCGTAGGTGATCCTGCTTTGGCAGGGGATTTGGACTCGAAGACCTCCAGATGTCCCTTCCAACTCCTAACATTCTATGATTCTATGATAAAAATAAAACAAGGCAGGTAACATTTGAGGGAAATATCTTTTATCCCATATTAAAGTTTTGTTATTTATGTTGTATGTCTCTGTATCTACTAGACAATTATATTATTCTTCAACTGGGAATTTTTTTCTATTTCAAATGCTCAGCTCATTGTTTCTAAACAGTCCCTTTATGTTCCTCTCCTTAAATCTGTGACAGCACTGCAAGCTGCAAAAAACACCAGGTAGATGATAGTTCCCTTTCTAGATGCATTTTCTTCCTCTGGTATGTTATTTGTATTGTCTGTTCTGTTTACAACTAACCTATTAAGTTAGGTTTGTTCCAAAGACCAGATCTGAACTTTTCTGAATGATAAAGATACTCAATTTTTTTCATAACTAAGAAGTAAAAGTGATAAAATATATATATTCAAGGATATTTATCGAGTGCTATGTCAGAGAGCAGGCAATTCCATTCAGTCTGATCTTAATGCCTTAAATGCTGAAGACATTGCTAAACAAATATTATAAATTAAACTATTAGTTAATGAAATCTGCATTGCATTAAAAACTAGACTATTGGTGCTTAAAGTTCCTTCCCTCAGTTTCTTTCAATGTACTCTTTATAATCACTCTCAGATGACAAATATATTCTTTAAAAGTCTTTTAAATGACATGGTGATGTGTCGTTTCAAAGACTGGTTTAGGTACCCTAGATACAAGCTCAATGCAATTGCTTACTTTGTGTCCTGTAAATGGAAAGACTGCGAATCTTGGAAATAAAGTACTGTGTAATGAATTAGCTCCAGTGATAACTACCCTTTTTATTATACAGCAGAGTAAACAGTTATTAATTTAAAACATGTAAATTTGAAATCTGAGAATCATATCAGTAGTTGTAGTGGGACATATTCCTACAGAGCATGATTACTTCCATAGTTCTTGAATATGTAAGAATTGCTGTGAAGCAGAACAGTCAGACATTCCCAATAAGAGGCATCAACTGCAACCTAATTAAAGGAAGAAAGAGAATCTGTGGACATCGGAAGAATCTACAAGTCATCCCATTTCTAAATTAAAGCCTAAAATAGTTGGAGGATAATGAGAATAAAGATTTGAAAGCTTATTGCTTCTTATGGGGAAATAGCACACACAGCATATATTTCATATGGTTGAAAAATTATGTTAAACCTCTGCAGATCTTAAAAACCAGTTGCAGTTGGCCTCTGAAAAGTAGACATGCTTTTAATTGAAGGTATTTTTTAAGAAAGGAAAAAAAAAAACAAAACCACAGGAAGGGAAACCTCATTAAGTATGTAGTAGAATGACAGATGCAGTGAAAACAATTATGCCTTTAAGGAGATATTGTTTAATTTTGTAGTTCTTTAGGTTTATTCCAGAGTTTATGATTTGGTTATCGGTAGCTGTCAGTGGGTGTTTATGACATTAAATGCTAATTGGCTGAACACAGAGGACTTACAGGAAGCACAACTTCAAAATCTCCATTCTTAAACAGTCTTCAAATCTGTTGACCGCTGTTGAGTCTTTGAGATGCCCTCTGGAGACCTCTGGGATGCTTCTCTCACTCTGCAGCCTTACATCTGAGTTTTAGGATCCTGATTTAGGAAGTTAGGATTGTGCAGTGAAGAAGAAACATCTCTTGTTTTAGATACTAGGATATCTAACTTAGGCAGTCTGGGTATGGTTGCTATACTAGTAAGACAAAACAAAGCAAATGCAGTTATATAGCTGATGTGCTGTGTAGAGAAAGTCATTCTGTTAAGTTTTACTGTAGATTTTGCATATCCTGAAAAAAGGTAATGCCATTTGATTAGACATTTAGTCAAACTCTTAGACCCATCAGTTTTGTTAAAGTGAAAGCTTGGATTTGCACAATGAAGGCTGCAGTATCATTCTGGGACTGTGTTTCCTTTCCTGATTCTCCCCTTACTTCATTCTAATTCCAGACCCTTTAGTATGCAGAGCAATGCATTCATTTAAATTCAGTATTTGGTAATGGCTAGAATACAACAGAGGTTCAAGGAGGCTCATTATCAGAAGCTGTAGGATACAGAGAGTCCCCCAGCTATCTCCTTACCTTTCCAGTCCTAAATCCTGAGAGGAGGCTGTCCTGAGGATCTGTCCATCCCAGCTAATTGTTAAGGCCTAAGCAATTCATTCCCTAAATCTCTCCCCTTTCAAATGTACTGCCAGGGCCTGAATATTTTTGCCCTCAGGCTCCATTCTTTCAGACTGATCATCATGGTTTGAATGATGTTGCCTCTGGGTTGTCTCTTTTCAGTTTCCCAGCTGGAGCTCTTGTTGCCCTTAGACTTTCAACTTTTAGACTCAGTATTAGGGTTTAAAGACCCAATGGCTTTAAAAGACTTTCCCTTTTAGTATTTTCTTGCGTCATACTTAATGAGATTCAGTTGCATTGCCCTCAGTGATGATGCCTCCCTTTTTACATTTCTTTTATTATTTACATACTCTTCTATACAGCACTGCTCACTTCGCTCATATGTTGCTTTCAGTGTGCTTGACTGGTTTAACCCTAGAGATTTTCCAGAAAATGAGTTAATTTCTTCTAATGGCTTTTTCTTTTTTTTTTTTCTTATTTTTTTTCTTATTTTCTTTATGTTCCAAACACAGATACTTTGGTCCTTTGCATCTGCTACATTCCCTTGCAAGATGCAGAGTACAAAGAATTTACTGTGCTAAAACCTTTTCTTGTTAGAGATGCAGAAGCTCAACATTAAACCAGATCAAAACACTATCTCAAAGATAAACTAGTGTAAAAGCGAATATGGATACATACAACCTTTCCAGAAGGTGAATTTTTTGTTTGTTTTCCCTTGGAAGTAATTTATATATCTGAGTGCTTGAAGTTCAAAATGTGAAGATACCTGTCTTTGTTCCCCTCAAAAAAAAAAAAGCTGGTATTAGACCCTTGAATGAAGGTATATATTATCAGAGGCTATTTAACTCAGGCCCTATATGTCATAACAATCAACTCCAGTTATAAGAAGCCCACTGAAACAGTTAAATGAGTTTCAGTGGAACAAAGGCTCCTAAGGGCCAGATTTAGCAATTCAGTAAAGATTTTAATAGGATCTTATATTGGTGTGTAAAAATATTTACTTATCATTTGAGTAACTATTCTTTTAGCTGAAGTTCAGCATCTGGAAGGACTGCATGGGTCCAGGACAGAGAATCAGGATGCAGAGCATGAACTAGAGCATGAGTCTTGATTATTATTCAAAATGAGTACATCTATATTGTGTGTGCCAAACACATAAGGCCTTTTGAACTATTTCTCCTAAGATTTTTAAACTCCAGTGGTAGCTTTCTGGGGAAGACAAGCTCTCTTGTGTATTTGCCATTTCCAGAATGCATTTCTTTGTATCCTCCTCCACGTTAGACATAGAAACAACCCAAACTCTTTTTAACCTAATGCTACATTTGCATCTACCCTACAATAATAGAACAGTGGTTTCTTATGGGTGTAAGACCACTCCCAACGGCCCCTTGGTGCATTAATAATTCATTGGAGTTGGTTGCTTTGATTTCACTTTGTTGCAATCAGTTTGTCATGCTTCCACTGAAGTAAGGAGAAACCAGGCTTTTAACTTCTTGATCTGTTTTAAAAATAAGTAAATACATCTACCCTTGCACTTACAAATTTTACTGTAGGTACTTTAGAAAGGCCATAGGATATGGGCATTTAGGAATCCAAGAATTTTGACAAATCAGTAGTTACAAGAGAGTCAGTAGTTATAATGCATCATGTTACACAGTAAGTTTCCATGAAAATATGATTGGGATTGCCCATTAAAACTCAGTGTCATTGCTCTTTCATTAAGGTAAGCTATGTCATATTATGTCATGTATTCTGTGGCATGCAGTAGGACAAGGAAGGGCACATGGAAACTGACAGTGAGTGGCTGAGAGGTAGTTATTTATTACCTTACAGTAATCAATAAAATTGCTTTTCATTCTTGAAAATGGAATTTAGACTCCTAATCATGTATGTCTAGAAGGAAATATATCCCAAGATCTTGTTTAGCCTTCTTTTCAACAGAAGTGAATGGTGTAAGACCATGAAAAAAACCTACAACCTTGAAGTATTCCTAAAATAAGTAAATAAATAAATTTGTTTGCTGGCATATATTAAGCATGTGATGTGATTTTCTTGACTGAGTACACAGCAAAATGCAACAGACATTTTTTTGCAAAATGTATTCTATGAGAAATCTTGTGCAACAAGGTCATATGAATTTGTTTCAAATTAAAATAAGACTTCTCTTTTGAGCAATCATTAATCCCATTTAAAAAAACAGCTAGTGTGAATCCAGCAGAATAATGTCATCAGTAAAGCAAAAGATAAATGTGAAAATATTTTGCTGATTTATTTCACAGGTAAGCTAATTTAAAAAAAAAATTTTTTTGAAAAAGCAGAACATGTGAAATGCTAATGAGTATTTGAAAGTTTTATTTTCTGCCACTCAGTATTTGGGATTTGAGAATTCAATGTGTTTAACATTTAGTTTTTCTGGTGGGTTTTTTGGTTTGGGTTTGTTTTTTTTTTTGGCACCAGGGTATTTTTTTAGGCTTATGTGTGTCAGAATAGCCTCTGTTTTTCCAGGCCACTCTTTTATCATATTCTTTGAAAGTATCTAAGTGACTGATGCCTCCTGGCTTTGACCTTTCATCAAAACCTCAGACCATTGTGTTCATTTATAATATTTTCTGATTCTCGTGTAGTTCTACCCTAATGATTTCCATTCTCTCTTTTTATCTAGTCTTCTGAATTCAGACTCTTCTCAACTGACTTATATCTTATATCCATCCTGTTCTAAAAAAAAACCCCAAACCAACAAACAAACAATTATGAAATCGTATCTTGGATTCAGGGTAATTTTTAAGCATCAAGTATGGATTATTGTTGAACCTCTGTTTATCTATCACAGAAAAGATACAATGGACTAAGCTACTCTCAGATAATCACCCAAGTTTATATTTGATTTTTCAGTGTTAAGACAACAGATGGCTTTAAACATTATTTTAAGTTACTAGCTCAAGATAAGTAATTCTTTGTGTTACAGTGTAACTGTTCCATTTTATGGGCAGGTTTTTATTTGATGAAAACCCACAAAGTTCTACTGAAGACAGTTAAAATAAATTTTGTCAACAACTAGTCAGGAAAATTATTCACATCTCTATTTAATGAATAAGAAAGATCAATTAGGTAAAAAGACACTACTGAAGAAACTTTTAGTAATATACAAAATTTGAGTAACTGAATAAATGAAGAAAAACCGAAAAACTCACTCTTGTTAAAGTCCCTTATTACTGCTAAATCCACTGCTAAAAGTCGTACATATGACTGCAGAGAAATTAAATTACATTGTATGGAAGTAACACAGATTTTGACCTGTCAGAGTTCATTTATGGTACGTAATTACTATTTATTTATTTTTATACTAGGAACTGCAACAGTAATACTATCTAATAATTTATTGTTATTTAGCTATGGCACTCTTAAGGGTATCCTGTGATAGAATACCATGGGATTCAATGTTGTGGAGCAAGAAGATGATGATATAACTTTAATTATGCTTTTAATGTACTAGTGCTCTGGTAGAAATTCTGCAATGATTGCTTTCTTGGTGCATAAACTTACAAAGGTGGCAATCAAAGCCCGTCAATAGCAACAATGCACTCTCTTGTAATCTATTATTTACTGTTACTTTATACTTCTGAAAAATCATCCTTTTGATGCTCTTTATAATTTGGTGTCATTCTTCATATAAACAAACCTGAAAATGTTGCTTGCCTGGACTTCTTTGAAATATACTTGTAAATTCATCCATTCAGTGATGAATTATAAAATCTGACAGTATTTGTTACACATCTTGGGGGAAAATATTTTAAATATTCTCTAGCACAAATTCAGACTAAGAGTGAAATTCTGTGGCTGGCCTATACAAAAGCAGTATAATTCTTCCAATGGGCACAAATAATGAGAGTTGAATTGAAACAAGAAGCTATAAGGCAGGTAAATTGAAGATTATTAATCTGTAATTGGTAGAAAGATCTTGGAAGAGACAATGGGAAGTAGAGTTTCTAATAGAACTGTAAATGACTGATACAATGAAGTCATCATTTTACTTTTGCTTTTTGCCTAAAGTTTCAGAAATAATAGTACCAGAAGAAACAATATGGACTGCATGTAAGACCCAGCAGAAAAGGACATATTTTACATTTTATGGTTACTATTCAATTCATAATTCACAATTTGAACCGGATAGCATAAATCCTTCCTACTTCAATGCTATGGTTATTTTAGAATCAATTAACTGATGTCCTTTCTGAATTAACTTCCATGGCAGGGTGGTTGGAATTAGATGATCTTTAAGGACATTCCAACCCAAATCATTCTATGATTCTATAAATCCCACTCAAGCATTGATCCAGGACAGGTACGTGGCATTTTTAGCTTCAGTAATTCCTTAAGACAAGAAAAACACCATCAGTGGCAGAAAAAGTCAAGATGCTCCCTTAGGCTAATATTATGATAGAGTACTAGTCCTTTATAGTCACACATGGCTTTTCTTCTTTGCATCTTCATGTTGACTATGAAGGGTACAGTTACGACTATCTTTCTGTCCACCATGGTCTGTTTGAAAGGAGCAAGTAAAGCCCTTGCTCCTGTATATGATGGCCAAGGAATTGCTTGGTCATCTGCTGCTGGTGCATCTGTATCAGATATTATCACAGACCTTCAGTACACTCAAAAACTGGAAGTATCATGCTTGGACAATTCAGAGTTCACACAGGGACGGGAAAGAGAAAATGTTTCTTCCAGAGGTAGGATGATATTCAGATAAGATATGTGTTAAAATTCTACTCTAGTGAAATAAGAATTTGTGTGTTATTACTGGGTAATTGTGCTCATTGCTTGTGGTTATGACATGAATGTGACTGACCCAGATGATTTCGGTGAACAGAGGCATGGCCACCCAAAGTAGTAAAGATATAGGTGGACATTCCATCTGTGCCTCAGAAAGATGAAATATTTTGTTCTTTCTTTTTTCTTTTTCTTTTCAGGAATGACATACAATTTCATTTCAATTCTTCTCTAATAGCTCAGGCTTTATGCTGTTGTAAATGAGAGTAGAATATGACCTATTGCAGTCAGAAACAGGATCATAGGTTTACTTCTGCACCATCTCTAGGCAGAAAAAGCTATTTTATTTTTCACAGGAGCAATCTTTCTTAAGGAATGGGTGTGGGAACAAAGCATAGACTCTTTTCTAGCAAAGGGAGCTAGAGGTAAAACCAGTAGATTTTCGTTACACCTGGTACAAACACTGAGATCTGTAAGTGAACATCTGCATAAGTAAGCAACTTAAAACTTAATACCATATAAGAAGACAGATGGCTTTCTAAGGTTTAGCACAACATAATCCATGTGCATTACATTTACAGATGTTACCTGTGATGACGAAGTAATAGAAAACTGAGGGAAAGACAAGTCCTGAATTAAAAGGCCATTTAATTCTAGCCCTTTATTGCATGAGATCAAAATATAAAGCTCAAGTGATAAACACATGGACTCAAAACTAGTTGGTCTAACTTTGTTTCAGAGTGGCATTGATTTCTCCCTGGAGCACTTCTGTTTTGTCTGGCACTTGTAAGAAAGATATAAATGGTGTATTTCTGTCTTTTTACAAAGACCCAACACATTTCTTGCTATATGAATATCAGACATTTCTATTATATAGTAATATATCTAGAGAAAAAAAAAATCTAATGAAATAAGACATGTACAATGTGGATGTCTAATTTAGTAACCCTAGACCTCCCTTATATGTATTTCTAGACCATTATCAATCACCCCTTAAGGTAGATACTGAAACCAAATTTGGTTAAATGTGTCGTAAAAGTGACTTTTTATTCTGTTTTCTGTAATAGAAGCCTATAGTGACTTGCATAAATGTAGAAGAATAAGGTTAGATATATGCAGTTAGATGAGATGAATATCCACATTACTTGTGTGAAGTGCTTGTTAAAAGAGTTTTAGAGATGAATACTCATTGATGTAACTTGGAGTAACCACTGACCAGAATAAAGCAAAGCTGTTGCTTATACAAGGGTTGTTATACAAAGGTTGGTTATACAAGAAGGAAGGGAAGCTAAGATTTTTTCAACAAAAAGACAGACATGACATTTTCACAATCCTGAAATGACCATGGACAAGTAAGTTCAAAGAAAAAGGTAGCATGACATGTTTTTTTTTTTTTAACATATGCTTGTCTTAAACAGAAATTTATATATTAAGAATGAACTGGTACTGAGCTGAAGCCCCACTTAGACTTCAGCAGGCGACTTTGATAGGGGGAGGAAAGAATTTCAATTTTGTCTTTTGTATTCAACACTAGCTTGAGCTGATTCTCTTATTTCTGTGGTGAATATACACTGCCATCTGCAGAGGGCAGACTTGCAACACTGCATATTAAATACCCCAGGCACCCTTCTCTCTAGAAATGTCTCAAACTTCCTTCCTCTGCCATGCCTTTATCTACAAAATAGACCATTCTTTTTGTCTTTTACCCCCTTCTACCATAGCAGTTTATGTTGCAGTGCTTCTAAGAGTTGAGCTCTGTTGTATATTAATTTCAGTCCACTGTAATTTATCCTTTGAGGTGATGGTGCCTGTAAAATGAAAACCTGTGTCGAGCTAGGAAAAAGTAATGCTTATCGTCTGAAGATGTTGAGGATTAAAGTAACCACTTGGATGGCAACCCTAAATGATTAATCATAACAAAAGACACAAGAAAATTAAAACAGCAGTTAAATGATCAGAATTTCAATACATTTTATTTTTATCCAATTTTAATAGAAAATATAGCATAACCTTGTAGAAAGTTCTTTACTAAACATGAATTTTGGAACAAAGCCCATTCTGAATAAAGAAAACACAATATTATCAATAACATATTAAAACAATGCTTCTTGGACAGTTAGGTTTTTAAAATTCATTTTTAACGGCAGTTTATTAATGCTTAATGGTTTTTTTTCTTTAAATTTAAAAAAAAAAAAGAAAATGTGGTCGCCCTTCA
>JANHFX010011448.1:0-26064 GCA_027560015.1 Chloroceryle amazona
GTGTTGACTCCGTGTTTATTTCTGACAAATCCCGGGTTTCCCCCCCCCCCTGCCTTATGCCAAATACCTAAATGTTTTCTCTAAGTCTTTAGCCAAGTCACATCCAAACAAAATGAGAGCAGTCACCAGTTTGTATCGTTCCAATAGGCAGGAAAATTGGTCTGTGGGGTACATTTCACTGCTGGGCACACACGTATGTGTCTCGCCCTTGCTTTTTTTCTTGATTTCTTCAAATATTGTTAAAATTGACACAACTTTCACTTCAGACCCAGGACAGTTGCCCCATCCACTTCCTACTGAATTCACCTTCTGTATATCTCTGTGTGCTGAAAAGGGACATTTTAGCATAAAACCCCATGTTGCTATATGATGATGGAGATCTTTGAAAGAGAGACGCTGGGAGTCCTCGTGCTCTCTTGAGGAGGAAAGGGTGGACTGCACAGCAGCAGGGCTGGAGGTCAGGGAGAAACACTCTGCACTCACATGGCTGCAGGCACCACCTGAACTGGGACCAGCCTGACCACAAGCAACCACTGAGACACGGGAGTAGGGAAGTTCACATCCTTACTCTTTGATACACTGTGTGCTTGGAATGCTGCAAAAACCTGGTGACTCAATGTGCTGAGGCTGCTTTGAAACTAGAATAATAAGAAACAAGAAAGGTCTCACCAGAACTGATTCAAATTCCCACTCTGTCTGACCCAGAGCATCATTTTCATCTCAGATCACTTCAAGTCAGGCAGGGAAAGGATTAAATCTGATTCCCTACATTCCTAGTCAGCCTTTAGTAGTTGAGCCTCTCTTTCGGTCTGTCCCAAGCCCTTCCAACTATCAACTGACATATCTCTGCAAGACATTTCAGCTTTGACCAAGCCTCCTTTCAGGGAGCAGAGAAGAAGGACCATTGCATCCAGCTCTGGCTGCAACTTCTGACTCACCACAACACAGATGCTGATACCCTTTATACCCTTTCCTCATGTTCTCTACTACCCTCGCAAAATTTAGGGTGTGAATCAAGCCTGTGCTATTCTGGACTAATTCCATTGCCTGAAATAGTCAGAACTATCACAGTTTCTTGGATTTCTTTCCTTCCTTTTTCCCTCATGCAAAGTCTGGTTTCTCCCTTAAGATACAGGAGAAGATTCTGAGTCCAGCACAGCTCTGCATGGCTATGCACTATCAAATGCTGCAGACACACTTTTTACAATAGGCTTAAAAATTACTCCCCCTAATAGAGATTAAATATTGATTACTGAAGTAATAGCTCTGTCTGAGATAGGAAATAGATGTGCAGGAACCCTCACGCATCAGTCACTCACATTATTTGAGGAAATAGCTCACCAGATGAAATACAGGATGTTTTCAAACCCTTTTCTTAAAATCACCCTCATCTTCTACATAAATGCATATACATATATACACAGAGATATATAAATACATATGTACTCATACTTGTCCTTTGACTTTCCCTGGAAAGGTAGCTCCTCACTTTTCATTTAACTTCCTGCTGATGACTTAGCATTGTTATTAGTGATGTTGCTGCATCTTCACTCATAGATGGCTATAGCGTGTGTCATTACTGACTTGGAAAATGGGTGAGCCTCTGACATGGAAAAGCAGGGCTTGCCCCCCAGCATGCTGGCTGTGAGATGCAAGTGAGTGGTGGTGCTGTGTCTACATTTTGGCAATGCCAGCAGTGCCAGGACACACGAGGAAGGGAGGGACTGAGAGGATGTGGTGTGAGATGACCACTGTAAAGAGAGACAAATAATCCTGGGATGCAGCAGTGAGCTCTGTGGTTGTGTCTTCTATGTGGCATTGAAAGATGGGAAGAAATCACCAGGCCCTTGGGGTGTAGCTGAAGACTCTGTCCTTCTCTCTTTCCCTCCGTTCTTCAGTTTTCAGGTTTTGGTGTCTCCAGTGCTTCAGTTATTCTGCAGACCAGCCCTTGGCTGCCACACTGAGATTGAACCTCAAGGCTAAAGCTCTGTAATCACTCACAGCCTGGATGCGAGTGGACAGAAAGGGACCTTTGCCTTACATGTTTGCCACTGAGCTGCATGGGTCATGGCCTCAGCTTCTATTAGCTCTATGGCACTCAGAGATGTTCAGCTCAGACCTTCCCATTAGCTCAGGTCCTCACATCATCGCCACTGTGAGTGGCTGACTTTACAGAGGCAGTCTTTTTTGCCAACTGGTATTGCAAGGCTTTGCTTATCTATTCAGTTTGTTGGGAAAAGATAGCAATTCTCCCTGACCTTCCCCTTCTGAGATACCATCAAAGCAAGGTTAGATGTTAGATAAAGCCCAGGGACATGTGTCCTCTATTCTGGTTCACAGCAGCGTGTCACCACCTGAAGAGTGCACAATATATTTGGAGCATGTGAACATTACACAGAAACTGGAAAATATCTGTCCAATTAGTCTATTCATCTCTCCTGAGTCAATGAGAACATAGAAGGCTTTTTCAGTCCTGTAGGACATCTCCTTTGATTATTGCTGAGGTCAGTTGAGGTTGGGAAAATGCCAATATTCATGAGAAAACTTAATAAGAAGACACTACCATTGGATGGTGTAGCAGGAGTTTTGAACTTGACAGTACCGTGCATTTTCATCCCTAGTTCCAGCTTGCCTGTTGAGGTTAAAAGGTGATAGTTTTACCTCATACACTGTACAAATGCTACTGGCTTTATAGTCGATAACAGAATTCAACACGGGTGTGAACTGCTCAAGACAGTTTTTTCTCTTGCAGATGTTTTATTTGAAGTTTTCTTGATTTAGATGGAGGTGTCCAGCAGAGATCCCCCTTGGGGTTTCCAAGGCCTAAAATAATTTCTGAGTCCAGGGAGTTGTTTGCAAGGGACACCCATTGCAGTATCACTACAAGTTTCTCATGGCCATCTTCTTAACAAAGACTTATGGATCTGAGTTTCCAGAAGCTGACTAATAATGAATTCTTCTGAGTCATTCCCAGAGAGATTACAATTGTCATGCTGTCCTGCAGGCAAACAAACTATAACATGAAAATCACTATACATAAAACAAGACAGCAGGAGGCTTTCAATGATGAAACATCTACTTGGGTACCTGGCCACCTTTCATTCCCTACAAGAATGAAGCATCTAGCTGGAACAGACCCATAGGCAGCAACAGTGTGAGTGTCCTGCCAGAGGATGCCAAATTACACTCAAATCATGAGAGCCAGGCCAGTGGGCTGAAAATCATTCACTGTGCTGCCAAATGCCTTGGCCTGAACTGGGGCCTTTTTAGCACTTGTCTAAAGCAAGCTATCTGGCAGCAAGGAGCTCATAGAAGTTCAGAAACTGAAGTTTAGTCTCAGCAAGTCCCTCTGAACTTCAGTGAGATCCAGGCTAAAGAAGCGTTTTGTCAATGCCCTATAGCAAATACTTGTGACTGCATCAGGAATACTCTTTCTTAGCACTGGTGAAGCTTTCTTACAGGGGGAAAGACACGGAGTTAGACAAGGCAAGGAAAATAGCAGAGAAAGACAGCTAGCTGGGAATTAGAAATAATTGTCTGCTTTCAATGCCTGTGACTGTACCTACAAAACTCTCAGTGTCCAGAGCTCTTAAAACATCACAATGTTTTTTGTTTGGCTTACATGTTTGAGACAAAAGTTGTTGAGACTGTTGTTGTAAGGACAGAATGAGATTGCAGCAGCATCTACAGATTCAAGAATATTTCATATTAACAAAAGTTATTGTTCACAATACAAGTACCCAAAACCCAGATGAGAGCATAACTCTGTCCTGCAGGCATCCTAAAGACCTGGTGTGGAGAGCTATGACTGTGGCTATGAAAGGGCAAAACCCTACAGAGAGTTCTAGATGATGTAAAAATCCATGTATGCACAAATCTGTATGTAATGAGTGTGTTTTCAAAAGCCAGGCACAACAGTGCGAGCAAAAGACACAGTAACAGCCTTTTAGCTCAGTATATCTGTGCATATGTTGACTCATTGTGCCTCTAGCAGTTTAATGTTGCACCATTTGTACTAGAGCACATTTATATGTAGTAATTTTTTTTCTTCACGCCCCTCAGAACCACTGAAGGCCCCTTAGAAGAGCTATGAACATGTAAAACGGCCATCTTTGGAGCAACCAGAGCATGTGCTGAGATCAGTGGTCTTTGATGATCTGCACAAAAATGAGACTGTTCCAAGCAGACACATGGCAGTGGTGGACCAAGAGATCCTGCTCTTGTTATCTAATTCTCTCTGATGTCTGTGATAAACACCTGTAACTGAACTTTGATCCAAACTCTAGCAGGAGAAGGGAACTTCTCTCTGGTCAGATGTCTAAAAACTGATGTTTCATTAACATATTAGCTCTGTCCTAGCTCATTAAAAGCATGTATTCATCTTCATTTTATTAAACCTGTCTGTGGCATCACATCTGGGTTATGAGTCTGTCATCTTATCTGCCCATTTCCTCGCTTTTAATATTTCAAACCCATCATTAAAAATGAATATAGGCAGAAATTTCAATCTTGGATAATTATCACTAACTATTAATTGCTTTTCAGCTGAAACATTGTGGGTCAGGTGAAGCATTAATAAATTCCTTGAGCTGTCCTAAAAACCATACTTACTGGGGAAAATCTTATTATTTTCAGCATGATTCAGACATCAAGTTTGTAAACGGTTCCAAGTATTAGCTATAATATTTGGTTTTTAATTGTATTTAAAAGTATTTATATTTTTAATTAAAACAGAAAAATGTTATGGAAAACATGACTCATTGTTAAAAGGTGTTCAGTAGAAAATTGAATGTTCTGTTGAGGGAAATAAATTCATTGCAATGTTTTTAACCTAATATTTTATGCTTGCAGTGACTGCTAACTTCTGTTTGAACTGATGAAAAAATTAAAACCATAAATAAATAGTTGTATTATGCTGCTTTTTTTTTAAATAGGGATTTAGTCAGACTCAGAACATTGCTTGAAGAGGAAACAGCATCGGGAAGAAACTGAGTTCGCTTGATATTTTAAAGTGCATTTATAAAGTATCAAACACAAGCAAACATAAAACATAAGGAGCGAACAGAAGTTTGTCTTTTTAGAGGTATGGAAATTAATCAGAAGGAGGAAAATTGAAATTGTGACCAATCTGCAATTGCTGAAAAAGCTTTTTATTCTTGTGTGTGCGTGTGGATCAGATGCCCTGATTCTCCTTTCATCGACACAGTTGTAAACTGGAAGTAAGTTTTGTGGGAGTTTGCCTGTTACACCCTGAGAACAAGACTCAGAGACCCCAACAGATTGCAACAAATAAATCATCTTGTGTGAACACTGGTAGAAATTTTCTGAATGTTCTTAGTTTTGAAGAAGTCTGTATTATCTAAAACCTAGATGAGGCATTATCTAATTAAATCCTATTAAGCACTGAGGACCTACCTCTCTGAGGGTCACTCAGTAATAATTGCCCAAACCAGGCAAGACCTAATGCAACAAATTTCTGTGTGAAGACAGTGATTCTTCAGCTGAAAATTGTAAAGTCAAAATGGGTCGGGGAAGTGGAACTCTTGCTTAGGATTTATCAAATTCACAGAGAGACGGTTTAGCATCAAGGGAATATTGAAAACTATAGAGATTCCGTCTGAAAGCAGTGATCCTATCTTCATATTTATCCATTGAGAATTTGGATATTCTACATGTTGATTTTGGGCCCAAAACTCTGAAGGCAATGCTCTACTCTTTAAATCATTGCAGTGATGAGCAGCAGCAGATTAAAGGCATCAGGATTTGGCCCGTTGTAGATTAATAAAGGCGTGCTGAATGGGAATTTTGTCTTTGTGATTTTCTTGGAAGTGGACGAATAAAGTACTTTGATCTAGAAGGACAGTGTGAAAGGTCACTGGTCAAGCATGTGTGCTGAAGTGCCCTGAGCCATCCAACACGATCAGCATAAATTAGAATCTGACTACCCAGCTTTATTCATCCTTATTGATGTCTATATAGTTGTAAAGGCAGAAGGACTATAAAAATCCCAGCCAGCACAGAGAACCAACTGGGGCATGAAAAATCTATAAAATATTTAGAATTTCCTAATGGAAGTGAATATAGGAGCATGTGTTAGTGATGCACAAGCCTCTTAATTTTAGAGTTTGGGTTTTGTTTGGACCTGGATCTAAACCTTTGGAAGCTTATCTGAAATTTCCAAAACTACTTGTGCTTGCAAAATTGCAGCCAAGTTTTGAGAGTTTATCATGAGAATTTTTTCCCTTGCTTCTGGATTAACCAGTAGTAGTTGTTATTTATGCCCAGCTGCAGATCTATCAATATACTATGAGCATGTACCCCAAGGCAAACTGACACACTCATTACAGCCCCATAGAACTACCAGTGGCATAAAATTGGACAAAACAGGCTTATGACATGTTCAAAATTTCTGCTTCAAGGTCACTTTTGAAGCAGGGTTGTTTTACCCAAAAAAGCCACTAGATGTATAGATTTGTGACAGCAGGAGGAGACAGATTCAGCTTTGCATTTGTTTAGAGCGTACATTTCAGTCCAGCACCCAGTTATACCAGCAGTACAGAATCCTCCATTGCCCTTCCTATGTCCACAGAGGAAATCTGTCTTACATACCACCAAGCTACCAGGACTTCTTGGTTTAGTCCCCAGAAACACAGGCCATTGTGTTTGGAGGTCCTCAAGCTGCATGTTACTGAAGCTGGCAACAGTCATTTCACCCCCTTGGAAAATTAAGTTTTCCTCTTCTGAAAATATTTTATATAATAAGAGGGTATTTTTCATTTCGGGCAACCTGATTATCTCTCTTAGGTGAACAGGAGGCAATATTCAGGGCTCAGAATGCAGAAAAATGCAATCTTTTAAAAGCAAAATATACACAAAACACCATCAAAATTACATATCGCTGTTAAGGAAGTTCCTATGGTCAAGGCTCAATTATATATATATAAAAAAAACCCATGTCACAAATGGCAATCCCTAAGCCAAAAATCTTAAAGTCAAAACCATAATTTTGATCATTTTGCTTGATCTCCTAAGAAACAAGCCTTAACAAGCAATTCCTGCCTCAACCCTGTAATGTTTGGCATATATCCTCTGGAAAAAGCTACAGTCCTGAGTTAAAGATCCCAGATGATGAGAGATTTCAACATTTGTGTTGGCATTTTCTTCTAATGGCTAGCAATTGTTGTACCATCAGGGAGCAAATATTGTCACCATTGTAAAGAGCTTGACACAAAAACACAGTTAACTCGTAGCTGCCAATTCTTCAACTGTACTGATTTTTGTTTTCCCACTGGATAAATTTTTCCTAAATGGGCAGTGAAATAGCATAGTTACTATAGGTGCCGAATACAGCCTAAAGAAAACATTCAAATGGACTCCTGTTTTTAAAATTAAAGGGGAAAAAAAAAGTTTATATTTACAACACATGCCTTTTGTTTCCCTTTAAACTGGAAACACAGTATATAATTTTCAATAACCACAGTGCCTCTATTTTTTCCGACCACAAATTAACCATAGTTCAGTGCAGTGAAATGCAGTAAGACCAATGGAATGCTTCTGCCTAAGGGATGACTTACCCCTAACAAAAATTATTCTTTGCTTCCTATTTGTTGTGTTCAATAATATTGCCTCTCTAAATACTTTTGGTTCAGTACTGACACCAAATGAAGAGGAAAGCCTCCAGAATGTACAGACATGCAGGATTATGTTTCGTTTGTCTTTGTTCGTTGTCCTAATTCAAACCAGCCACCCAACCGCTGACTTACGACTCTAGGAGGCATGTTGTGGGGGTTTTCAAATGTATTTCACAAAGCCACCCAAACTCAAAGGGTAACTTTCTGTCCTTGGCTACACCTCTGCAAGCGCAGCAAAGTTTGTAAGATTGCACATGTACAACAGAGCAATTTGTAAAAGATCCTGCCTTCTTAGTTTGTTATGTTTGAAAATGCAAATGATTTACTCCAGACATGCATGACCTGTTTCTGCAAGGGACCAACAAACAAAATATAAATACTTTCTACATCTACCTGTAGATGAGCATATTTTGCTGGCTATGATTGGAAATTTACTGTTTGAGGATTTGTTTCCTCATCTACACGTTTCAGAGACAAAATTTTCTCATTAAACATAGAGAAGGGGAATAAAATTCAACTTTTCTCCTGTATCCTCTGCCCCAAATTGCATATCTGTAATGAGAAATAGTTCAAAATTCCAGATGCTTATTACAAATCTCACCATCCATTAGAATTACCCCTTGGTACGTACTTATTACCAGTGTCATAGCCAATGAATGTTTGAGAGCACACTTATTAACAAAGTACTGAAAAAATTCCATGTTCTCTATCAGAAGATCTGTCCTATTTCCCTTTTCAGAATTAGTGGCTGAATTCATTTAATGTCTGCCATGTTTCTTAAGGCTGATGTGAACCTGTAATGCTTCTGCATGTAAATAGCTCCACTGGGATTAATGGGAGTATTCAAGCAAGAAAATATCATGTACACTGGGTGGCAGGGTCAGGCCAGCAGTTAGCACATCCCTCACAGTAACAGTGACTTCTCTTTCAGATTTAGAAACTGTGATTGCTACAGAATTTCCATTAAATTTGATCACTTGTATCCCAAAAGAACAGAGACTTAATAATACAATAACTGTAATTAGGAAGAACTTAAGAAAACTAAGTCCTGTTACATGCAATACCCCATCACTACTGAAAAGAATGGTGTCTGTCATCATTTTATTGATTCCTGGTTTTAGCCACTTTATTTAAAATTTGATTGAAACTTGAATAAGGGTTTAGTCTATAAATCCTTACCTGCTCAAGTATCCACTAAATTAGAACGGTGAACTTTTTTACCCTTTAACTGTAGAGAAAGAAAAGTTTTCAGGGAAATATTTGAGCTGTCAGCAACAGATGTGAAGACAGAAGTAAAATTCAAGAACTCTTGTGAAGAATTTATCTCATCTAATTTTAATCATCTAAAAGTGGGAATCTAGTCTAAACTTGCTGCCTTGGATGACTCGGTGACCAGAAGATGAACAATTCCACCTTAAAACAGCTGTCAAAGATAAGTGAAAGAATTGCTCACCAGAAATGCTCCATTCTGCTTGTAGAAAGCTTCAGGATGAGCAGCTAGGAATGGGCACTTAATTTTTAGATGGCTAACATGCAGCAAGAGTAAACTTCTGCTCACTGTCCATTCAGTATTTTAAGCCTTTCCTGGATTTTTGACCCCAGACACAGCTCTATCAGCAAGCAGTGCAATTTGCATCAATAACTTGGCCTGGCATGCTGGGATGAGCTGTGCTGATACAGATCTCACTGTATATATATTAAACATCTGTCCTATGGTAGCTACCCACACAGTCAAGATCCCGAGCTCTGGGGTTTCAGCCTGCCTCCTTGATTAAACCTAATGAAATGTATGCCTTTGTGATGAAATCCAGACTAACCTCTGTTCGCTATTTAACTTTCACGGTAATCTCAAAGGTTCAGGCTGATCTTGCTTACAGACAGCGCATTTTGATAATGCCTCAGCTGCAAACCTGGCCAGTTTCCAAGTAACAACACATTGATTCTGGTTGAGTTGTGTCTGGAGCATTGGCTTCATCCTGACGATAAGCCAAAGGAGGCTCCAGATCTTAATTCTGTGTTCTGCATGCATAGCTGGCCTGAAAACCCCAAAATTGGTAACAGAATGTCAGGAAACAAACTTCCGACAAACTTCAGAAGAATCTCAATTTAGAGCTAAAGTCTAAAATTCACTCTTCTTAACCTTAATTTTAATGCTTAAACTAAAATCAGATGAAGGCATAAGTTTCTACTTGTACTGAAAACAAGAGGTGTGATGCCCCCTCTGCAGAAGGATTTCTTCAGATATCCGTGTCCTGACATAAAGATAGTGCTTCTGGGTCAAACCTAAGGTTGATCTGTCAGAGTGTCCTGGACTGGACAACAAATGTATGAGAATAAGAAAAAGAACAGGAGAGACTATGGTCATACTTTACTCCAAATGCTTTCCAATCAATGAGTGATTTGCAGTTCCTAAATCCAGTGAAAGTCTTGGCATTTCACAGCCCTCAATGAATTTCTTTTCCTTGGTACTGCCTAGTAAAATATTGACCAGTAGTCTTGAACCCATGTAAACCACCAGCACTCAGTGTCCTTTGACACTCCAGAGCTTAACTACTCAGTGAAGGAAGGACCACCATTTCAGCCTGTTTTGAACACAGTCCACTTGTGCTGGATGGGCGACAAACAGTTGGTTCCTTATCTTCCCCATCACACTTTTGACTTCATAACCTCTCTCCATTTTTTTTTCTTTTTTTTTTTTTTTCTGGATGAAAAGTCCTACTCTAATTATTCTCTGTATAGGCACCACTCCAGACCTTTGACAATATCTATTGCCCTTTCTTTATCTTCAGCTCTGCTATGTGTTTTTCTAACACAGGGAAACAGACAGGGAGACAGACTCTGCAAAGTGCTGGCACACTATGGATTGATTGAGGAAAAAAAGTATTTTATTTTCTGTCCTCTATTCCTTTCATAATAACCAAGCACTGAACTGATGCTTCCCATTGAGCTAGCTCTTATAACCCAGATATCATACCTGGGTTCTAAGTGACCTTTGACATCACTGAATATATATTTCTGAGCCTGTGGGTAACAGCCCAGACTACGCAGGTTTATTTAAGAGTGTGAAATGTAAGAAGGATGTTTTCTTGCCTTTAATTGATCTCCATGAGTACTAAGGACAGCTGCAGCCTTTTGCTCTGAAGTGCAATCAAAGGAAACCTGTTCTGGAAGAAACATTCCTCCTGACCAGACATGGAGGAGAGGGTGGAAAGTTACCTGGAGTCTTCTCTGATGTCATTTATCTCCTTGACTACCACCTGGAGTTGTATTGCAATGGATCCAGTGGCTGCTGAGCCCTGGGAAGCAATCACAGTCCTGGCTTCATCCACACACAACTTCGGTCCCTATGGGCCAGAGACAAGGTGTAGATCAAAACAATCATCTGTCTGAGATAGAAGCTCTCAACACTTCTAGGTTACATAAATGTGTCAGCTGTGAAGGAAAGAGAAACAGAGGACTGTGTGCAAGGTGCAACACTTAACAGGTCAGCTTTGTTAGAGTACTGCACCAGAAAAAGGTGCCTTCCATCTCTCCTGGGGGGGTTCATGCCTCTCTAGTGCAGCCAGGTCCTAAATTAGCCATAATTCACTTCCTTCTCCTCTCTGTGCTGAAGTCTCACTCATTTTAAGTACTTCTATGAACTCCCATACTCCTTTACCAGCAGCCCCACCAGGCTGCTGCATTACGCTTCTGCTCAAGCTGTGGGGGAGAGGTGGGAGCTGGAAAACAGAACAGCAGTGCTTCTCTGTTTTTCCTGGATGTCTTTCCATTCACCGTCGGCTGCATTTTCTCCCCATTCAGAATAACTAGCATTCTTTGGGGCACATCTCTCCTCACAAATCTCGAGGAGGCGGAAGCGTTGCAGAGCTTGCCACTTCGCTAAGGAGCGTGTTATTCCAAGGCTAAGATCTTATTACAATTCACTTACTACGGTAACACATTTTTTCCGCTCCTTTTTGAAACCTCAAATGTTGTTATGGCGTCAATGGTAAAGAAGTTTAGGCTTGCTTGGATTTCAGTCTCTTGGCCTTGGATGGAAGGGAAACATTATTTCTCTAAATACATGAACCCTTATGCACACACACACACTTGCATGCTCCAAGACCCCAGTCTTGCAATAGGATCTGCTCGTGCGTAGCCTTGTGCCCATCCGGAGTTGAGCTGAAAGCAAATCAGGCACATCTGACAGCTCAAGCTCTTGTAATGCAGCACTTTGGTAACGCTGCTGCTAATGTGAGCCAGGAAAACAGCAGCGTGGTTCAGACCAAGCCGGGCAATGGTCCCAGTATAGTAGCAAACAAGATAAAGTTAATACAGAGCCAAATGATGCTGTAGGGACTCTGTGCGCATCCAGGTCTCTACTGCTGACCTAGTGGGGGAAAATGTGGCTTGTGCTCCCCACTACAAAGCAAAAATGGTGGGAGGAGAGACTCCAGAGCTGCAGCTCTGGCCAAGCAGGCAGTGCTTCCACCATGGTACAATGGCACAGAAAAGCACCTGCTGCCTTGCTTCCTCAGCCCCCTTGGGTTTCTCCCTCTGCATAAGTGATATGGGTGGGAGTTGGACGCACAGATTGGTACTGGATTTTGTGAGAGTTTCTGGTGCTGATATTGTCTCCTTGAGCTCAGTTTTATGCAGCCTGCACAACCCATTCCCCTTCCATGGGACACAGACCAGGGTACACTGATGGGTCTGTTCCATCTATCAGAAGACCAGTGCAGAAACACATCCCTCCTTGATGACCTTCTCAGCACTCAAAGCACTTGGTGTTGTGTCTGTCACACATCCAAGCACCTTCTGGCCTTCAGAAGCCCCAGCATAGAATTGTCTGTTTATCACACTTGAAAATGAGGCATGGAGGGAAACACAGCCAGATTGATAATAATATTTAGGTGCCTGAAGATGCAGATATGCATCTGGTAGAATTGTGAAGCACGTGGAGGCACTTCACTCCCTCTGCACTTGAGCCAGGTGGGTCTGGTCTGTATGAAGTAAGAATTGGACAGCATTTATAACAGTCTCTGTCTGCTGCTGAGACTGTCAAAACCCCCTTATACACTCCAAGAACAGCTTGTTCCCTACCAGTGAAAATTGTTATTCTCGCACTGTAGTTTCACAAGTTCTGTTTCCAGCAATTCCTGATCACAGATAAGACAAATGTATTCTCAATATGTACATCTTGGGCTTTGTTTATCCAGGACCAGCTAGGCATCGTGGTGAGAAAAATGATATTTCATTTCTTCCTCCATCAGCATCTCCCTTTGTCTGCTTCTTAAATTTCTTCCACTCCAACCTGAACTCAAAACACTGAAAAACACTGGAGCAGGGAATAGGATAATCTCCTGAGTTGTAATCAGTTTCAGTCTTGCCAGATGGACAGGTACAGATCTGATTCAGAAACGAATCTGAGTTTCCTGCAGCCTACACTTTACTAGCGGCTTTCTGCAGGGTCTTGGTTCTGTTTAATAGCTCTCATAGAAACAGTGGCTGAGCCCAGCACCTGCACACCAGCTCCAAAGCATCTTGGATGTTTTGCTCAAGGGCAGATCTTGCCAGAGAAGCAGGGATGAGCAAGATATTCAGGGCTTGTTGTCCCCATGACTGCCACGAGACTGATAATCTCAGGAGGGGATTCACTGATGTGGCATTAAACCTGTGGCTGAACATGAGGCCTTCGCTACTGAAAAATTTGTAGCTGAGTGATGAAGACTTACAGGAGTGCCTGCAGTTCTGAATCTCAGTCACAATTAGCTTTTTGCAAATTTATCAATCAATCAATCAATCACTTGAGTCAGGTTCCTCCTCTCTGAACAACAAAGGCTCAGCAGATTGGCTCAAAACTACAGAGAGGGGTAACTGTCTGGCTCAGATCTGGATCTCATCTCACACGGGTTAACAGGATTCTGGGGGTACAGTGAAGCTAAAGGGAAATATTGTCTTTTGAGCCAGTCTTCCCGTGCGCCTCATGGCTGAATATAATGCTCCAAAGTAGTGACTGGAAGAGTGGTCTTTGCAAGGATGGATACTCTCCTGTGAATTCAGAGTCATTTACACACTGTAAAAATTCAGGATATTATTTTCTACCAGTGTTAACCTGAGATGTAAAAACTCAGAGACAGGGTGCCGAGTCAGAGTTAAAATAATTGTGTGAGGCAGACATAAACCATCATCCAGTGTGGCCAATCAGTTTCTGTGTCCTACCCATCATGAAAATTAACCTGAGAAAAGGCAGTGCAGTGCAAAGCAAGAGAGTTAAGTTGCACTTACCTTGGAGGAAAGTCTGCCTAGCAATTGTTTAACCCAGCCTTTTGACCTGATTTCTGACAATAGCAGACAAAACCCATGAAAGCTGATACACTTTTTATCTTAAAAGTTGCAGGATCATTTTTGCTTGATTTAAGAGTTGCAAACAGAAGCTGGGAAGAAACCAGCCTTTCTTCAGTTGCACATCACACAGGTCAGCCACAGCAAGATACTGTGTTCCTCCCTGGGACCAAAGCGTGGTGCTGACACTGAGATGGATGCCCTTACCCCATGGTACCACCCTAGAAGGGCAGCTTCCTCACAACCTGGCTTCCTTTTTCTTTTTTGGTATGATCTCTGTGGCTCCTCTCCCTGGCATATAGATCCCTTTCAGTGCCTAGTCCCAAGGGTCATGGTTCATGTGTCCTGTGACTGCTCCAGGGCCTCCCACTAGTGATGATGTCCCCTGAGAGAGCCCCAGACCACCAAAACATCCCCCCAATACCCACCTCCGTGACAGAGTTTACATTTAGCATAACTGAACTAAACTTTGAAACCTGGTAATTTGGAAAGACACAATGGTCCTCAAATGGCAAGATGCCCCTTTTCAAAACCTAAACCACTGGCTGGGAAGAGAAGGCTACAAGCTAACCCGAGCTAACCTGACTCATGCCTTGACATTGGTATGCAACACCTCTCCACCCACTTTGTCTGAGCTTCTGCTAAGCAGAGCCTCCCTCTTTGAGTAAAGAAAACTCTCTGCTGTCCTGCCAGACACATTTCAACAAATTCAACATACTGGAAGAAAGTATCTTCTTACACTGTGCAACACAGCTGATAAGTCTCCTACACTCAAGGGGCATCACACAGGGGGAGGGGAGAGAGGTTGGTTTTCCCAGCCGAATCTCCAAACTAATCCCCAGAGCAAATAAAATGCTCTGGAGTCCTTGCAAGGGCTGTTGTTGGCAAACTTACAAAATAGGACTCCAGCAGACACTGCCACAAGGGTCCTCAGTGTTTCCTTCAGCCCTCACCTCTTGTCTCCTGAGAAGCGATGCAATATTTGAATGTGAATGGCGCACACTTGTTGGTAGAGAAACTGGCATTAATCATCAGCCTATGAACTGGAGCTCCAACAGCTTCCAGGCTCTTGGCAAGAGCTGAGAGTGAGAAGGGGAAAGTGAACTCCGAGGCCAGCTCTTGGCACAGCAGAGGTGATCAAGGCATGAGGAAATAGCTGCAGCCATCAGCAGAGAGGAATTAGGTTCATAGGACCTCCAAGACCTTCAGGATTCTGATCCTTCCTATTATTCCTTGTGACAGGGTTGATAAAGCGCCCCAGAAAAACCACCAAGCAGCCATTAGCAGATATCAATCTTTCTAATCTTGTTTTTAGCCTTGAGTTATTGAGGCCAGGTTGGCCATGAAACATAAACTAAGAACACATGAGTTTTGTGAGGAACTAAATCCAGGCAGCAAGCTGTGTCAGAGGAATAATAACTCTCAGCAAAACTGACACATATCAGACCTGGCTTCTACTGGATATCCTCAGACTGAATTTCCAGTAAATATAAATCAGAGTAGCTCCACTTAAAGAAGGGGTTTTACACACCATCTGGAAAGCTGGCCAGGATATCAGAGGTAGCTTCATCTACCATTACATAGTGCTTCTGCCTCTGGCTACAGCCTGTAGGCTTCAAATACTGCTGGGGAAGGCAGGCATCTGCATTGTGGTCAGCTACCCACAGCACCTAATTAATAAAGCCATCTGAGTCTTGGATACCAGCTAATTTCCAGGTTTCTTTCCCTTCAGAAGAGCTTTCATCATATGGCCCACTTCAGAGAGGACCACTGGTCTCTCATGTCTGTTTCTGCACTGCTGTCACACTATGGCTTGCCAGTGACTTACATTTGGTCCTCCTGACAGAGACCCCAGATGCTTGGTTTTTAGAAAACTCATCTACACTCATATGCATTGTTGGAAAATAAGCAGGTGGGTTAAGAGCTTGAAGAGCTTTATCAGCTCAGTAGCAAATGCTACTAACCCTGACATGCAGGGTAAGGAAGCCCGATTCCTACCAAAGCAGGTTTTTATTAGAGACAGACTTGAAGCATAAGTCTTTAATAAGGCTGGATACATAGCTAGGACTAATACAGTCATGTCTCAATGGAGCTGCTTCCCAGATGCTGACAAATCAGACAACTTCTTCTTTGGCTTGGAGATCCTATCTAAGTAGTAAAACTGCTTCCACATGTATATTATGTAGTGCAGGGTTGCCTTTGTGATTATTAATGCATATACTGTGCAGAGCAGAGACCCTGGCCTGCTTAAAACATGGCTCTTCTCTCACTGCTCAGTCCATCTGCAGCAGCGTGTCCTCTGATGTGGAGAGAGAAAAATCCCAAATTTCCACCCCATGAAATGAGTAATAAGTTAGATCCCTAAATAAATTCCAAGTATTTTAGATTTAGGTTATACAATATTCTAAGTGTAAGAAGAAAGATCTGCAAAGGTTAAAGACAATAAATCAGAAGACAGGAAAAAGTATTCAAAAAATGAAAAAGACAGGTAATATATGACTTGAAATAACCAGTTGATGGTGCTGAGCAGAGAGGATTTGGTGAGAGTCTGATGGAAAGAAGCTTTAAGTCAGAATGTGCATCTAAACCCACTCCACTGTGGCTGGTTCTTTTCTTCAGATATTGATACTTGCATTAGAAAAGTTGCAGTAACTCAGAAGCAGATCTACCTGTAAAAGCAGCAATAATTCTGTACCAGCTTATAACTGTGTTCAGGGCTTGTGATAAAAAACTGATATGAAAGCTGACCTCAATTATTCTTGTCTCTGATTACAACTTCCCCCATCAGCCTGGAGAAGCCATGTAACCTCTGCACCTCAGTTTCTTCTTATGCTGTGCTCCTGTGCCAATAATGGAGTTTTAATCTGGACACTGCTGCACCAAGGTGAAATATGAGAGGTGGCAAAAGCACAGTCGGGGCCCGGGAAGGCTTCACCAGGGTAAAAGATGCGGGGCACCTGTAATGCTGGTGGGACTGCTTGTCTTGCCTGAGCCTGGGAGGAGGGCTTCAGCCATGGCTGTGGCTGGGCAAGATGGGAGCCCACCACCCAGGAGGTTGGATCTGCTGCTGATTGTTAGTGTAAGTTCTGTTTAAGCAGACATTGCTAAAAAAGCTAAAAAGGCATGTATGGATGAGACATGTAAAAAATAAACAAATCAAAAGTCCACACCCCCATACAAGAGAGCAGTGTCTGCATGGAGGTATATTTGCAGGAGCCACAGAGATGCACGCTGTTACCATCATTTTTATTAGAAAATCCAAGGTGCAGCCTCCAAAATAACAGCCAGATGCAGAGTTCATCAAAATCAGTGGGAAGATTCTATGCATCAACATTTGGCTTAAATCATAAAAATGTCATATTCACAGTGCCCTTTGACTTCTTTTACAGCATTTCCTGGCCAGGAATAGTATCCATCCTTCACAGACCAATGGATGTGAGAGGGAAGGATGTACATGGCTAAACAAAGGAGGTCAGAAAAGTGTTGCTGGCTGTCTTAGGTGACAAAATTTACAACCCCAGGTCAACACAGTGTGTTAACAGTCAATAAATAGCTTGGCTGGGAAAAAGAAATGTGAAAAATAGTTGTTCAGATATTATCTAGGTGACTACACGTATTTCCTTTATTTTAAAGTTTAAATATAAAGTTGTGAAATTAACATGTAGTTTGGGATTGGATTTTGAACCAGTTTGACTCTGCTTTGAGTGAATGTAATCCAAAAATTTTTATTCAGGTGTTTCATTTCAATCTGAAAATTACAAAGCCAGTTCTGTTTCAGGACAACTCCATCTTATATTTTATATTCTGAGTTTTCACTTCTGTGACCACACTAGAAAAGCAGCTTTTCAGACAATCTTAATTATGGCTGTAACCATAGTCATCTCAGTGTCAGTAATGAGGAAGCCAGTGCTGTGTATTTCAGATTTATTTAGCATTCCCTTCATAAATCTCCTGATCCTCTGCTGTGTTCCCAAACATTGTTATTGTACAATATAGGACCAGCACAACAGTACAGAGCAGGACTCTGGGAGTTTTGGAGATATAACACACACAGCCCACTCCAGGCATGACGGAAAAGCCAAAGAAACACTGACTGAGCAGATTTATGTGCACATTCTTATTTAAAACCTCTTAATATCTAACTACAGCCTATCCTTTCCCAGCCATTAACTGCCTCTTTCAGGGTTTATATTAACATGCTGACACACAGACAAATCCTAGAAGGAAAAAAGATGCAGCTGTCTTGTAAACCTTATACTCATCCTCAGGCCCCCAGTATGTGTGCAAAGATTTTCTGTGCACAGTAACCAGCACTACTGATGAGTGCTCTGAGCACATTCATTCAGAGCTGTCTCCTGGGTCTGCAGTGCTCTGTGTGAAGGCAAAAGCACCAGTAATACTACCCATGGAGGGTCAGAGTCATGCGTAAGCTGGCAAAGTCAGAACAGGTTCTCAGCTCTGTTTTTCCCTGTGAAAATATCCATGCTTTTGAAATATAAAAGATAAGCACACTGACACAGGGACTGTGAGAACAGACTCTTCTGTAATCTCCATTATGCATCTTCCTAGTAGGTGGGATGGGAGAATACTCTGAGGCACATGCTGGGGCAGGATGCTAGCACAGGGCTGTGGTGTCATGCATGGGACCTACCTCTCATGAAATATGTCCACCTCAAAGTTCACATTTTATCTAAATTAGTTGCTGTCGCTTCCCCAGACTACAGTACTGGGGATTTTAAGCAAAAACATTTCATATTTTGGTGCTGCATCTCAAAACCCAAGCTAAACATGTTTTCCTCTGGTTCTAAACTCAAATAAATGTGACAGAAGAAAATATTTTAACTTTCAGGTATGTTGAGCTACTTAGTGGCTTGATTGGAAATCACTAAAGATACTATAGAATGAGATATTTATTTGGCTATGAAATCGCTGCCATATAAGGCACTGTTAGCTAGATCTATGCAGTGCTAAGTTTAAGGTTATTTATGTACCTTTATGAATATATGGGACATGACTGCTGCCGTCCATAACTGCTGGAGCAGTAGTACCTGGATGCACAACATGTTTTGGAAGGAATGCAAACCTTCAGGCTTAAGATGGTCTTATTACCAAGCTAAGAAGGGCATTTTTTTTTTTTTTTCCACAGCAGGTCAGTCTACAATTGCTTTCTTTAGGAGCAATCAATATGGCCAGATGACCTGACCATTGGACTAGCACCAAACATGTCTGATTCAGTCTGACAATGTTTCCACTGCATATGGTCACATCTTCTGGAGCAGAGTATCCCTTATTTCTAAACAATACGTGGGAATTTCTTTGTGGGCAGTATTACTCTTATTTTGGACTTTGTAGTAAAAACCCAAACCCTCCCTTCCAGCTGACTTTTCGTACTTTATTGAGAGCATAATTGGAATCCTTTTATACTGAAAAATATTTTGCCAGAGATTGATAATGGTGTACAGACTAAGAATGAAGGCAAATTTAATCACTGTTTTTACTATTCTATTTTCCTGAGTAGGGTAATTTCCCATCATCCTAAGTAACTTGAACAGCCACAGCCTTGAAATAGTGATGATGGAATTTCCTGGGAACAAATTAATGTGGAGGCACTGGGATATTACAGTAATAGTGTGGTAAAGGAATGTGCCTTTTACTATATGCTTCAGTCACATTGATGTATATTTTGGCTAACAGCAAATGTCATTTGCGAAATGCGCACTACGTTGTGGCCCGTGTTTTTCTGGCCTCTCTCAGAATGAAGCAAGGAGCACTATACTGTGTTAGTCACTCCTCATCATGGTCCTGCAGTGCTTTCCCATGCAGGCAGAGCTCCTACTGATTTCCAGACGGACACGTACAAGTTAGGGATGCTGGTTCCATCCCTATCATGGTAAAAATAGACAGTTACTTGGTTGTTTTCATTAAAAGGAGGGGAAAGAGAGCATTATATAACAGGAGGGTTTTTGAGGGGAGCACTGGTTTATTTAAAACCTCCAGTGATAGCTGCTTTCCCTGACAGGAATTGGCTCTGCAGCAGGGCATGAAAGCTGGGATCTTGCCATTGCTGGAGAGCAAGGCTCTTTTCTTTATTAGCAGACAATAAGCCACATTCAAGACATGCTAAAGAGTTGGAAGACAAACAGCCAAAGCAGAGAAATTCAAAGTGAGGGCTGGTGCTTGCGAGTCTGGTGTTTGCATTTGCCTGCAAGGAAGAGGCAGACACAACTGAAGATGAGGCAGCTCTTTGCCAATGCTCTCTGTGCTAGTGGGGATCTCGAGACAGAGGTGGTTTCAATTGACAGCTGTGCTAAGTGCTAACCCTTAGAAGTCAGAAGTCCTTCGGGACTGGAGCAACTAGGCAAGTGTAGGAATTTTAGGGACCACTTGTATGTAGTGAATGAGAAGAAGGGGTGCATGGAGGCTGGAGGCTCTGTTAGCAGATGAGTTCGGCCCTTGGGTATTGTTGGGAAGAAGGATCTCAATGTTGTAACCCTGCCACTGTTCCCTCTCTGTCTCAGCTCTATGCATTGTCAGCTGCTCCCTGATGACCCACAGCCAAGTGTCACCTACTCAAAGCATTTAGCCACAGCTCTGCTGAAAAACAATGACTGGCCATCAGGGTGTCCTGGTTTGAGTGAAACCAGAGTTATTTCTGTTCAGCAATTTTACCTTTCAGCTCAGTTCTTCTAACTGCACTGTCTGAAGTTAGCAGCGTGTCTTCACAGGCAATGTCTGTTTCTAGCAGTGATAACACCCCATGTTAGAGGTAGTACTGAGGGTTGGTGTGCAGACCAAGACCACTGCTGGATCTTGTGCACAATGTTGGGGGGTGCAGAAAGTAAAAGGCTGCACCTGTGGGGAGGATCGGACAGGACAGGTGACCCCAAACTGACCAATGAGGGATTCCATCCCATATATGACATATTCAGTATAAAACTGAGGCAACATCCTGATCTGTATGTACCTGTATCTGGTACCAGAATCCAGCTCCTGAACACCTATCCCGTCTGCTGCTGGGCCCACTCTGGGACTTTACTGGTGCCTGCTCCACAGCATCAGTGGTGACAGTGACATAATTACCATCACGGGTGTTAGATTCCATACTGGTTTTGTATATATTCCATTTATATTATTTTCATTTTCATTAAAGCTTTTCTAGTTTCCTTTTCTCAGTCTCTCTCCCTTATTCCCTTTATTTTTCCCTCTGGGGAGGGCATGGGTTAACAAAGAGTGTCTGTTATAGGTCTAGCAGGCTGCCCTGACCCTAAGCCATGACACAGAGCCAGCCCAAAGGCTGGTTTCTCATCGCTGGAGGAGGTCAAGAGAAAATGCCTGAAGAGAATGAGAGCAGGACTTGTCTACTGTGTGCCCATCCCTAGGCATTCACCTACCTAGTTCCTCTCCTGATCCATGTCTCCTCATGAGAGGCATGGAGAGTCATGGCTCACCAAAGCCCTGCAGAACATTCCTCAACTGTAGCCTTGTGCCAGAGATGCTGTGTGACAAAGGAGAAGGTCTGTGGGGTGGCTGTGGAGGGGTGAGGGCACAACAAGCTGACTGTGGGCCTCCTGTAGGATGCCAGTGCTCCGATGGCACCATGCTGGGTGTCCTCAGAAGCCCTTGGACCAAAGTATTCTGCACTGTGTGTGTGTTGATCCAAAGCCCAGTTTTCCTATTGTTTTCAGTGGCATTTGTTTTGGGCCACAAGGCCCTGAATCAACACAGGGCTGAGCCTGGCAAGCCAAAGGAAGTAAAGCACCTGATTAGAACAAGGTGTGGGGGTTTTTTAATCATTCCCTGACTGGGGACTCAGGTGAAGAGTAGGCTCAGGTTTAGAGGGACAAAGCACTCTCACTTCCATGAGACTTCAATAAATTCTGATGTGCTTACAGAGCACCTGGTAGTGGGCTCTAAACTTAGACCCTCTTCCAAATGTTAAACAGAATATGCTCGCTGGGAACAACAGGCTGTTTGAATTCCTTGAACAAGTTTTAGTGGGATAGTGGGGCTCATAACATGCAAAGACAAGGTGAGATAGCAAAGTCCTAGTGAAGGCCATTTAAAACTCATTTCAAAATGGCCACTAAGTAAAAAAATACAACAACCTTACAAAAATACATTTCAGTGCTGAGACTTTAATTGTCAACATTGAGCCAAGGGGCATTTTTCACATGTAGTTCAAATGAAAAAAAAAAAAAAAAGATGTTGGCACAGCCTTTGCTACAGCGGTTCCAGAGGAGTAATTAAACAGGAGCCATTCGGAGCCAGCTCAGAGGATAGTGTACGCCAGCGATCTCAGAGAACTGTGTGCCTGCCTGTGTGTGTGTCTGCACATTGGGGTTTTTATTTTTCTTAGTCATATTTGTGCATTATTTTCATTCGTGTCCATGGCACCTTACTTCAATGAACAGTTTGAAAGGCATATGCTGTTGAGCAAAGAGGAGAGAAACTCCAGATCTTTTTTTCTCTTATCTCAGTGAACATGCCATTTTTCCATGCTTTTCCTAAGGCTTCTGTGACCTATGCTTTACACCACCTGGCTGGTTTAATTCATGAATCTTCTATTAATATGACAGGCTCTGCAAAGCCAAAATGTTAAAGAGACAGATGCCATCAGTATCTCTCAAGGGTAAATACTTGAAGTTTGCTCCCTTTTTGTGTGGCTGGTCTCTGTTCCAGATCTTGGCACTGTGGCTGAGCCACTGAGGCTAATTCATTTTCGCTCCTCCCTCAGATGCTCTGGTTGAATGTTAACCATAATTTTAAGTTTGCTGTGTTTTTCTCAAGTTTCAATGCCTTTCTCTTTTGCCTCTCCTGCTCGAGAAAGGCCATCTTATAGAGATGATCAATGCAGTTGGAAGAGTCCTTATAAGGAATCACAGGGAGATTTCCACCACCAGCAGATCACATTTTGCCCTTCAGGCAAGAAAACAGATCTTTGCTAAGGGTATAGCTAGCTCCAGGCTGAGTCAGCATCTCATTCTCATAGAGATCTCACCTAAAAAGCCATTTTGGAATCTGCTATGGCTGGGCTCATGGTGACTAACATGGAGACAGAAGTCCGTCTGGTACAGATACTTAACTCTGGTATTTGAGAAGGTGGCTTGTTTCTCTTTGCCCCAACATAAGACCTATCCAATGCTAACACAACACGAGGAAGGGGAGCAATTCCCTTTCTCAGAGATCACATGAGTTTTGGGTCTGGTGTGTTGGTCCGTTTTGAGAGAAAAACACAGGCTTGGACCCAAAGCATATAGAAGTGTATAGAAACATCTGTAGAACTACTGAGATCTCTTGGGAATATATTTTTCATTCTGCTTTTCTTTTCAGTTCACAGCAAAGGGAAGGGGAAAAGGGTCCCACTGCCACAAGTAGAGTGTTTAGACAGTGAATGATCATCATCTTAGAGTGGATAAAGAGAGGATGATGGTCTCTGGGGTTGTCTCAGCATGGATGGGAGATACCATGAGTGAACTCTAAACTCTGCTTGTGCTTAGAAAGAAGCAAAAGCAAGGAGATGAGGAAACCTCTTCTGTTTGCTTCCTTGCAAGCTCCTTAGTGCTTTGGATCCCAGAGAACCTGCCCAGATCCAGTCCACCTAAGAGACTGAATGTCAAGCCCAGATCCAGCCACACTCTTGGCTCTGGGATACATTTCATATCTGTGTCCAAGCTGCATCGTGGGCCTGCTCCCGGCTGAGCACACTGCACTTGTCTGAGACAAAGTCCCATATCCATGCTGTCTGCATCATATTTATCCTTATGAGACTGTTCCAGGAAGATTGTTTCATCTTTGGAAAAACCCTCTTTTGCAATCCGGCATTGTGCTGGGCTCATCTCTCCTTTCACACTCCTTCCCAAGGCAGTTACTTGTCTGCTGTAATTTACTCTTTAATGCAGCACTTTCCTATTCTGTGAGACAACAATCATGAAGCATTTAAATTCCAATTGAGTAGGGCTGGAGTGCAGAGGGGCTTCGGCTTGCGCAGCGAGGATAATGGGAACCTGAGACAGGGGACACCAGTTCAAGGCCCCCCAGGAAGGAAGGCTACAAGCTTCTCCCTCACATTCCCATCTCCCTAGAGATGTAAATCAAGAAAATGAAGGGAGGGGAAGAGGAGGAGGGGGTTGTTTATAGAAAGAAAAGGGAAAATGGATTGAGTTGTGCTGAATTCTAAGACAAGGATCAGCTACACAAGAGAACTATTGAATAGCTGTGAAATCTGGAATTGAGCCATCAAAAAAGCTGCTGAGCTGCATGTGAATCAGGTTGATTGTTTTTGAGAAGCACCTGATTTTTTTTTCTTTTGCCCTCTCTCTCTCTCTCCCAGGCTGCGTGCTTAGCCTTGGAATTTGAACATGACTGTCGATGTGCTAAACTGCTTTTCCTTGAGATAGAGACATTTTAGGGAGCAGAAGAGGAGAGAGGGAGGGGGAGCATTTCTCTGAATATGAAGGCCATGCTATCTGGGCTGGGAGCTGACAGGTTCCCCACTGCTCCCCACAAACGCGGTGAGGAATTTAGACTGCTGGCAGAAAGCGAGCAAGAAAAGTAAAGAGCTGTAACTCCCTGTGACATGGAGGAGAGGGCTGCCCAAAGGACTGTGTGCTACTCTGCAGCTGGGCTGCAAGCATGTTTTGCTGGCTCCTCACCAGCTTTGTGCTCCCAGGAAATCACATTTCTTACCTTGTCTCCCAGGACAGAGCTGATGCCTATTTCCTGCTGAGTGGTTCCTACTGGACCTCAGGAAAATGAATTGCAAAGCCCTAGTTTAATACTACACTTATCATCATAGTGCCTGATTATCCCATGTGCATTGGTGGAGTTATAATTCTCTCTGCAGCCTTCACTGTTGAGGGAAGCAAAGCACAGGGATGCTAAGATGCTGTTTTCCTGAAGAGCATTGTGATTCCAGAGTACCTTAAAAAGGCTCACTAAAAGGAAAAAAAAAAAAAAAAAAAAAGCAAGGCTGCTTTTAAATATCTAGGAGTTTGCTGGGATTTCTGGAATGGGTTGGGATTGCAAGAGTGAAACCTTGCCTTTCCTCATTTGGTATGGCTGAGAATCATCTCTGTTCTAGTTTATTATTATTGTATTGCATTATTGTGTAATTTTATTGCATTAAAAATCATGTGAATAGCACCATGGTGCTCTACAAACAGAGAGCAACACAGAGCCACTGCTCCAAGGAGCCTTGTTAAACTGCCTCCAGATCTGACTCAAGAGACCTATATTGTATTACCTTATGCAGAAAACATTTACATTGTTTTACTGTTGTTTATTTACTGAGCAGTGAGGGTAAGCACTACACTGGGTGAACTTGTGCAGTCTGGACAGATCTATCAAACTTCAGTCCTTCTGCAATGGGATGTGCTCATGTGGCCTTTTCCTTCTTCCTTCTATTGTAGTACCATAACTCAGCACAACTCCACAGGCTCTCTAACTCTCCAGCAAACTAGCTGATGAGAGTCAGGTCCCCCATAGCTCTTGGAGGGATGTCCAGACCCTGTACATCATCTGTGTCTGTAGACCAAGCTCCCCCCACCTAAGCCGGTTACACTGAGGGCTGAGAGTCCTGTGCTATCCTGGAACAGCCCTGGGGTCCCTCTCAGTGCCACTTTCACCCTACAAGAGCATCCAACTGTTTCTAGCCCATGTAGCACCCACACATCGGGTCACCATTGGGACAAGCTCAAATAGCTGTTGGCTGCCACAGCAACTCAAAGCAATTGGGATGCTGCCATGCTGGTATCTTCAGTGACACTGGAGATGGATACCCAAGTAAGCTGGGGATCAGGGCTGGGGGCAGGGAAAGCTTCATGGCAGGAGGGAGCCCAGTGCCCTGCTCCCACAGCCCCAAGCTTATCAGGCATCAGATGAAAAAGGACTCAGTCCTTAGGGGTTTTTTCCTTTCCTTTCAATGAAGAAGACCCTCTCATGGGATGAAATAGCTCGCTGCAGGGGGCAGGAAAGGAAATGCCCTGCCATCCCCTCGAAGCTCCCAATCTGCTTTTGTGCTCTTGGTCCCTGAGCAGACCCCAGCATCCTAGCACCGGCTACATATGACGTGATGCCCTGAGAAAAAACCCCCAGCAATCCCGGGCTAACC
>JANHFX010011450.1:0-30730 GCA_027560015.1 Chloroceryle amazona
TAGCGGGGCGGCCGGGCAGGGCTCCCGGGGGCGGCTCCGCTCGCCGGGGGGCGGCCGGCCACCGGGTCGGGGCCGGCCACCGGGTCGGTGCCACCCGGGAGGGTGCTGGAGGGCCTTCCTGGGCCCTGACAACCCCTTGGAAAGGCCCATCTTTTATTTGTTGTCTGGTGTAGATTACGAAGGATTTCCCCTTTCCTGACTTTGTTGTAGGAAGGGAAAGTACATTTCGGCGGGATATTTTGCCGCCTTCTGCTGAAGGGTTTCATATCTCTCCGGCATTCGCGGGTGGGCCGGGGCTCTGGGGGCCTGCAGTGAGCAGAGCACAGCCCCAGTGGCACAGGGGCTCTTCGGGGACCCTCCCCGTGGGGAGGGTCAGCTCGCTGTGTAGCTGTGGCCGAAGGCAGGCACTGGAGGCTTCTTTTTGGCGCATTTGATGATCGAGCCCACCTTTTAAGTGCAGAAAGGGACGTTTCTACTGGAGGTAGTTGTCTTTGTAAATCTGTTCTACGTGGCATTTGATGACACCTCAATTTTGGTACTGTGCACATTGATGAACTATCAACCGTCCCACTCTGCAGCTGCTTGACCTCATCTTTTACTCTAGAACGTCATTGTGTTCTGTGTATTGCCTGACAGCTCTAAGGATCCCTTCAACATCAGTTACCCAGGACCTGGGACACTACTGGGTGCCATGTGTAGATAACTTCATGACAGTTAGCAAAGCACATCTGTACTATTTGATAAGATTTAGCGACTAGCCTGGTTGTTTTCATACATTTTGTTACATTTAGGATCTGGGTGGGATATCACTGCTTTCTTTATTCTTAACTACAGAGCAAATGTAGGTTTTGTCCTGGTGAAGATAATCTGGAATCCACTGGGCCGTTAATGAACCAGGCTTCTTTTGTTTAAACTCAGGCCTTACATGAAGGCAAGTTATAAATTTATTGCAGCACCTAGATTTTCAAAAGGCGAGGTTAACCTTTTATGTAACTACACAAATGTACTCCCCAGTACAAAGCAGGTTACTAGATTAGTGCAAAAGGAAGCAAATGTGGTATTAATAGACTGGTGTTAGCCACTACAATATGCACTTGCAAGAGTATACAAAAAGGAACTGAGTAAGAACTACTGTTTTTATCATGAAGACTTAGACTGCAAATAAATATATGTGTTTAGACCCATCCTTGGTTCCCTAATATAGGAGAGTCACTACCACTAAAAGAACGGGGTTCTTTTCTAGAACCGGGTTCTAGAAATTCTGTTGGAAAGCATTTGAATTTGAGTCCAAAAACAATGCTTGCCCCTGGCAATAAAAAGCCTGTCAATCTTTTAGGTCCTACTTTTGAATTTGGTGAGTTCTGCTGTGTATCCCAAGGCACTAATTATGTCATCAGAGCTGATCCAGCTGACTTATTTTGCCACAGGGTGTTTCTTACACAAACTACCAGATAATACTTAAGAAGTGCTACAGAAAAATAAAGTCTTGACATCAATGGACTTCAGGTCAAACCCATATACTACTTGGATTCCCCAGTAGCACTGTGAAAGTTTTTTCTAAGAGTTATCTTACCTGGGTAGACCTTTTTCCATCTTCCATTTTTTTCTGAAAGAAGTGAGACAAATCATAAGACTTTTAAGAATACATATTGTAATTTTTTGAAAATTATGAGTATTTACATCAATTTCTAATTTAAAAAATATTTAGCACTTGCCATTTTAAAACATCTAGTTTAAAAAAAGTTCAGCCAGATGACTACATGACAGAAATTTGAAAGAACATTCACTGTAGATAGGAGCAATTACAAAAAATACAAAGAAACACATACCATTGCAGTAACAGTAAGTGAGTGCACATTTCTAAGTTGCTACTTTCCACATATTGTTCTTCCTTTTAAAATTGCTTAGTCTGCAATTAGAAACTTGTACCCATTTTTACATTGGAATTTGCTTTTTCTTCATAGAGCCCTGCCTGACCTTTTGCTTATACAAAGGTTGCAATAAAATGCATTACAGTAGTATTTCATTTACAAAACAAATGACATAATAACTTGTTTCTTAACCCATTGGATTGTATTTCAGTAAAACAGTGTCCTTTCATGGAGGTGCAACACAGATTCCAAGAGCTGTCTGGATGTGGAGATTTATCTCTCTCTTGAAGCAGTCCTGCCTGGAAAGGGTAACCTGAATTGCTGCATGATGCTGTGACAATTCCTCTTTGGAAGTATCTCATCTTCAGGTTTGTCAATAGGATAGAGTTTTAAACATTGTATTTAGTAAAAATAAATACAAATAAGTTAAAAACAAATTAGGGAAGAAAATTATTTTCTTGTTGATATTGCTTGGAGGAAAGCTTAGCACTGTAGCTTGTGGCAATATCTAGGTTATATATGAATGGCAGGTCCATTTTATTTCAGTAGTACTTCTTGAACAAGGAAAAAACACCTATGAGCATGGCTGTAATTCTGGAGAAAGACAGTAGTGATCTTCTTTCAAACTTCATTAGGAAGCCATTTTCCTGTGGAAAAGAACATGCACGCTTAGAGATAGCTTAAAAATAACTAGGAAGAATGCATCACACTCTGCTAGTATGAGATTAACAAGAGAGCTACACCATTGTGCATAGAGGGACAGGTTTTCAGAGCTCTACCTCCAAAAGATGAATAGGGCTTTAAAAATAGTAGCTGAAAATAGCTGCACCTTGCTGAATGTTTGTTTCATCTGCAAGTCAAGACTGTGCCCTCTCTGTGTAAATAGGAAATGAATGTGAGCTGTATCTTCTGAGCCCACGTCTCCCAGGATGTACTGGAAGTACTATGTTTCTGATGTAGTAATAAAAATATCTTCCTTTAAGCCTCCTTATTCTACTATGATGAGCCACATATTATGACAGACTGTTACCAGGAGTTGATGCTTCTCTTAAATAAAATTGACTCTTCTTGAAAGAGATGGAGAGAGAAGCCTTTACAATAAATCTGGTGCATCAAGGGTCCATGACTTACTATTACCTTTCTTTAATGTTACCAGACAGAGAGGATCAAAACAAGCAAAAAAGAAGAAAAAGGAAAAGCAAGGTAGTAGGAAAAAAAAAAATAAAAAAAGGGAAAAAAGTGATAGCAAATAGGAAACATAAGAGAAAGAAGTAGGATGAGAGACGGGTGGAAAGAGAAAGTAACATTTACATGTAGGTAAAGGAAAAAAATACCAGGGAAATAACTGATGCTGATGTCATTGATTCTCAGCTTCCCCTAACTGCAAATGAAAAAAACTATTGGCGTGATGAAACTCTGCAAAGCAGAAGGGACCTCTCCTCCACTGGCACAAGGGAATTTCAGCAGCTTGGCCAAACAATCCATATCTTGACAAACGCTTTCCTCAACATTGACCACTGGCAGATGAAACACCTAGGATTTTCTCAGTCCAAAAAAAAAAAAAAAGATTTAACCCCAGTTGCACTTACCTTAACTTTAAGTAAAGCTGATTTGGGGGATTAAATAATGGCTTTGTTGAAATCCACAACAAAAGTACTGACTTCAGCTGTGAGGACCAGACCTGTATATTCTTCCCTTACCTTGAACTTCAGTACTTTGGACCAGCTCCTCTATGGAAGCAGAATTGCTGCACTAATCTTAGGATGCCACTTAATTTTCAATTTAAATATGGTCATAATTCATCCCCAGTTAGTATTTCCATCAGCAATAATAAGAAATTTCATGGCATGCATAGTTTAACCTGCTTTGAGCTGGGGGCTGGACCACATGATTTCCTAAGGTCTCTCCCAACCTCAACTTTTGTGTGATCCTATGATTCAAGGCAAACTCTAGGAGTTTTACTGTTACAGGTACAGAAAGTTGTCTTTTAGCATTGTTCTATTTAAAGCAGATGCAAAGTTTTCACTGTAAATCTCAAGGAGACATTCCAGACATCAAATATTAAACCACCAGGTAAAATCCCAAATGAAATGTTTTGGACATTATCTGTAGCAATAGTTTCTCTTAATTAAACAAAATCTCCTAACCTAGACTTTGGTGGAAAATGAGAAACTTACCCAGCCACCGTTCGCATCTATCCATTCAGCTTTGTTGTTTATTATGTACTCTGTGATGAAATAAGAAATCTGCTGCTTCTCCTCTCCAGTGAGCTGAACTCCATGCTCTTGAAGCTTCTTTGTGAGAAGACCTCCAAATGTAAATATGGTCATAATTCGTCCCCAGTTAGTATTTCCATCAGCAAATTTTTCTTCCATGACACCGTTGAAAATTCTCTTGGCAACAGCTACAGAAGTAATATCAATCCTGTCCAAGAGTGGTTTGAGAGCCTCCTCTGTTTGATCTTGCAGCGAAGATGCAATGTTTCGCAAGACATGAGCAACCCTGGTTTGGGCTGGTCCAAGTTGTGATTCCTGGAGCACATATTGCAGATAATCTTGAGCTAAGTAATAAACGTAATAGAACTCAGCACTTTCCATGTAGAACGAAATGCAGAGAGAGCAATGCACCACTGTTAATCAGAGTCAGTAATGAGCAGCCACAGGACATGCACACAGCTTTGTGTCATCTGGTTTAGATGGAATTTTTTTGCTTTTACCACAGAAGTTCCTGTAAAAACCTAGTGACTTAATGATTGTGTGGGTTGTGGAATATGTCACAGCGGAAACGAAAGAAAAAGTGTCTGCTCGAGGGCAGAAAACATGTCTTCTTGAGTGATTTATTATTTCTCTGAATAGCATGATTCCACAACTAAAATCTACCAGCTTTGCCAGCAATACAAATTGGCATTTCCTAGGGACTTTTGCTGTGTAACACTAGCAAAGATTTGGCATTTGGCTTACAAAATGCCGAGAATGGTGTATGCTAGCAAAGGTCAGGGATCTGGCTTGAACAAACATGCCTAAAAAGTGTATGCTCTAGGAGCACGCAGCCCAGCCCCACCTTCCCCCAGTCCAGTCTCTTCGTTGCCAGGGTTAAGGAATCTGTATTGCAGATTAATGGGTTATTCCTGGTTCACAACTTTGGGAAAAAAATGGCAGACCTTTTCAACAGGATGGAAGAACAGATAATCTTTCTGCAGCACTCAGGGAACTTTACATAACTGCAAAAAATGGGAAGAAAAGTGATACATGTATGGATGAAAAAAGGGAAAAGGAAGCTTTGTAGCACTATCCCCTGTTCCAGCCTTTCCCACACTCTCTGGGAGTGTTCTTCAAGGTCCTTCTTTGAAGATTTGAATGGGTAGCTTCAAAGATTTCTTTTCCCCATGGAGAGTTCTGCTGTAAAAGACATTATTAGTATAAAAGACAATGCTCATGCAGTCAGCATGTTGGAGCATGAGATGGAAAATGTGGGGCCAAGCTAGTGATGTGTGATACCATCTGAATCTTTCATGACAGGTAACAGAGAAATATGATACCTACAGCTATTGCTCTTAGATTGAAGTTTTTGGTCAAGCACAATTTTTGGTCTTCTGGGAGAAGGGGCAGGGGTGTCTCGCCCACTCTTTCCTTATAAACCTCTTCTCTTGAGGCAACCTGATCTTGCTAAAGGGTCAGTATATGTCTGCAGAGAGCCTCAGCCCACTGCAAAGGCTTCAGAGCAGCAAGGAATTTGATGTTTGGAGAACCGTCTCTTTCTCCACCCCCCTTTCTTCATCCCTTTGCTCCTTACCCACCTCTCAATCACACCTCTTCCTTCTCTCGGAGCAAAGGGTATTCTCAGCCCCACACACCAACAGCTCTTCTTTGTTCCAGGGATGGCATTGAGCCTGTTTCCAGTCCCAGATGCCCCCTGATGCTCAGATCTATGGAAGGTGAGCAAACCTGCATGCCTGGTGGCCAGCACATGGCTTGAGTCTCTCATGTCAGGATAGCACTGGCACCTAATCACAGTGGAGCAAAGCATCTCTAGACTGCAATGCAGCCCTATTGTCAGTATATTGCTCGCCATAGCTAGCACCCCCAGAATGTGTATGCTGCTGCTCTGGCATCTCAGTTTTGCAGAAACCCATTGAGCAGACCAGAGTAGTTTCCAGTTTCTTCTCAGTTTCTTTCTTTGTACGTGGTGAGTCTCTCAGAAAGACATAGTTGTCTTCCATGCACAGTGGGGTTTGAAACTTCAAGCTATCGCTAGCACAGCACAGACATCAGTAACTTTAGTGATTCAGGAAAATTATTTCCCTCACTTACCCTTGGAAGCAAAGAGAGACGTGGCTTGGTGCCGTGTCCACATTTGGGAGAGAATGGGTTCAGGAAGGTGGTATGAGCTGGAAAAACTCTCATGTTAAGACGTTACCCTCAGGAAAGGATGCTATGCTAGGGCTGGACTGGGCTGGAAAGCTAGCTCTCCTTTCCTCCATACACATGTGCGTTCTTACCAAAGCTCATTTTGAAAGTTCAGAGGTGCCCTCTATCCAATACCTGCAGCTGCTGCTTTGGCAGAGCTGTTAGGATGGCTTTGCCTTTGTTATGTTCAGTGATTTCAGCAAATTGCCAACATTTTATGAGGAATGCAAATGTGAAAGGAAAAAAAAAAAAGAGAATGTGACAGTGCTTCACTATCCCCAACTTGGCTACATCTGGGCAGACATTTCTGGGGTGGGAGGAAGGCATTGCTCTACCCTGACAGCTGCCCTCCAGTCAGTTGCTTGCTGCAAACAGGGCTGAGAGAGGTAGTTGAGGATAAAATCACAAGAATTCTTTTTCTGCATAGCAGTCTGTGAAGTTTTAGATCACTCCCGACTTTCTTAATAATTGGTTAATTAAAAGCTTTTTGTATTCTTTATGTTCTTTGTAATTGTTGAATATGAGAACTGTGAACAATACCTGAGAAGACGAGTTCTGTTTTCTTCACCATCAACAGTAGCAGAGCACAGGCAGCAGGTATTTCTTCATTAGGGGAGCATTTAGGATTCTGAGGAGGGTGATGAAATAAGGCTATGACTATGTCACCATTATTGAAGGAAATTAATGCCTTGGCAATTTTGGTGCAAGTACTGCCACTTACAGTCTCTTGATCTGTTAAAGGACTGTAGGGTGAAGCTCAGTTCTGAGCTCCCAGATGGGGCTGGCAGCTCTGAGCAGACATCCTAACAGCAGCTGTGACACTGGTGACCAGAGCTCAGGACGTAGCTGTTGAAGCTGCCCCAGGTCTATTGACTCCAGTGTTAGACACATTTGCTTTTCAGTAGCGCGTAGTGGAGGGTGCAGTTCAAGTGTTGGATGTTTAGTAGCAATGGCAGTCTGTGTGTCTATATACACACAGAAAGAATCAGACCAGGGTGTACAGCCCAATCTTGTCAAGCTCTAGTAGTCAACTCTGAGCACCATGTGAAATCACCTCTGGGATTTCTCGCCTGTATCATGCCATTCTAACACTCATTTTCTGCATTAGGCAGTGCCTTCATTTCTCCTGCCAGACTTTAGTCACATCTTGTATTTGTAAGTGAATACCTCTGACTTAACGAATTTCTACTTTTCTTCCTGCCTGCTCTACCTACCTAGTGCTGCACAGACTGCATTCTCATACACTGCACTGCTTTCTTCCTTCTTTTCTCTTTGATGTATATACTTTGTCTTTTAGAATGATAACTATTAATAAAAGGTTTGAAACAGAAACCATCTTGACATGGGAGCTCAAATGCAAACCTGCCTCTCGCTACCTGGCAATAGCAAGGGGCTTCAAATACTTCAATTTAAAGCTCTGCTTTGTGGATTTGACTCCACATCCTACCTGAACTGAAAAGGCTTATTTTCCAGAACAGATGGGAACTGAGTTGACAGATCCTCGTAAAATTGACTTGTGAGAGACAATGTTATCTCACTGTGTTTGAGACAAAACTAAGCCAAAATGATTAAAGCTTCATTGAACTATTCATGCTGCATCTGCCTTGACAGAGTTGTTCAGTTCCAGGTGAATGTGGGAACTTTGAGCTTTGCCTGAAGGAAGAGTTTGTGTCCTTGAGAATATTATTGCAGAGTTTTTTCTGGTTTTCTTCCCTTTTTGAGGTCCAAACCAGGCTGATTTTTGTGTGGTATTGGATTTCATTGCAAAAGAACGTTCTGTTCATTTAGCTTTCCAGCTGTTCTGCACATCCCTAATACAAGACTTGAGGGTTTAGTGACTTTTATTTACCCTCTGTTTTCCTATAAATTGAAATATGCAAGCTGGCTTTTCTGTGAGCAGAAATGGTTAGCTGGTATTAAATTCAGGCCTTGGTTGCCCAGTGGAGTGCTGCCACCGAGTCGCAGCCGGCCTGGCTGCATGCAGAGGAAGGAGCCCGGTACAGGAGAAACCTGCTGCTTCCCTGGATCTCCAATCTTCTGTGCTTTGAGGTTCTGTATGCAGCAAAGAACTAAATGCAATAGGATTGGGACTCAGCCCCGGTAATGATCTAAATTAATAACTGTTACTGTGTTTCCTGAAGAATTCCATCAGCCAGGAAGCACCAAAGACTCCTGTCCAAAGCTTGGAAAGGTTGCCTTTATAAGATGTTTTGGGAGCAGTACATTCTAAAGCACTTCAGCCCATCTCTTAATGTTGCTAGGATGGAGACAAAATAGCAGGGTCCTGGATCTCGAATTCTGTGTCGATTGAAACAGAGACTTAGAGTCAGTTTATATTCTGTGTGTCTCAGAGATGCACAGAAGACAAGCTCCAGGAAGAATAGGAGGATGAAGCTGTTTTTGCATCTTCTGGGCTGAGATATTCTGGGACAATCAGAAAGCCAGTGTGGTCCCCAGCATAAAGGAAAGCAAGTACCTGCTTCAGTTTACTGCTGAGCTGTGATGGAGTCCAGAATGACTGAGCGCTGAGCAATATGACATAAGCTCTCTCCTGCTCCAGAAATCCCACACAGAGCTGGGAGGATGGGTCACATGAAGATGCACACTGTGGCTGTACATTGCTCAAGCATGGGAAGAATTCTCTGAGAGGCCATTCTGCTCTCCTTATGACTCCTCTATAGCACTCCAGCCACATAAGGGAATATAGGAAGGGTCAGGATTGGCTATGTTACTCAGGGTTCAGCTGCTGCTTCGTCACTTCCTCTGGTAACTCAACTCAGAACTTGGCTTCTTGTAGATCCCCACTTCTCTCATCATTGTGAGTCAAGGAGGCAGCCAAACACACTGCTCCGCTGTGCATGTGCCATGTGTCATCATATGCATGTGTGTAGAGACATGTTCTACATTCCCATAAGCCTTTCTAAATGTTTATCTAGGATTAGAAGAATTTGAATAAATAGCCACAGTTGAGCCACAGAAACGTAAGGCTCCCTAAGCTTCACAAACAGAGAAATATGGGCAAGTAAACTTATTAGAATCTTAGCAAGACCTTGACGAAACACTGTCTGCTGAGGCCAGCTTCATTGCTGAAAATATTTGCTCCTAGAAGGAAAAAAAAAAGTCTTGTGAGTGTTCATGAAATAAGAAGTCAAGAGCTGTGCCTCAATAGGATAACCAAAACTTTGTGTATCCCTCACAATCATGAGTCAAGTATGGTCTTGACTTTTGGTTCATTCTGCTATGGCAGGTGCAATGTCAACATGTGCAAAGTTCATTTGTACATTTATCTGCAGCTTTGGTTCAGACCCGTGTCTTTCAAAGACGTAAAATGCTGTCAGGTGAGACACGGACTCAGCATCAGCTCTGCCAGTGCTTTAAAAGTACTTTAAATGGCGGTGGTATGCAAAATGTGGTGGCACAGCATTTCAGTAACATATCTGAGCCTTGCTTAGCATACAGAGAGCCCACTGGCTGAGAGTTCAAAATAGGAACAAGATTTAGGTAAAGAGTTTTCACTGAGGGTGAATAGAATATGGGTAGACAGTTCCTTTAGTTGCCTTCAAAAAAATCTGCAGCTATTCAATAAGGCTGCTAACAGTTGATATTTAAATTCTTTGCTATTTGATTTTCTAAGGGAAGCTCATGTTTTTAAAATATATCACTTGAGAAGTCAAGCTCACTTCACCAGGTACACTTACCTGGATGCCTCGGAGGTTTACAGTCCTCTACATCAGCCCTCCCAGGAGTGTGCTTGCTTCTGTTATTCTCCCTCATTTAAATGAGGCCTGCATCTGCTTCTGGTACTACTAGAGACCTTTGCACTGGGTCAAGTGTTAGTGATTCATAGATTAAATATCTTTAGTTTAAAAGAGAATGTATTATTTTAATAAATTATTTTACCCCCTGTTTAAGAGATCTGCTCTGTTGATGACCTTATAAAAGGGGGTTGTAGCAACACTTGTATTTCTACTATAAATTACTCTTCATAGATGTTCATAATTCATCTTTAGTTTCTTTTACATGCAGGGTTCCAGTCTGGGGTCACATTTGTTTTTATTTCCCTTTCAAATGTTTTTGAATTACTTTAAGTTATCAAAACATACAAAAATACCAATGTACAGTGTACAGATATTTTAATCTTTTATAATCAATCCAGATCTTTGAACAGAAATTATGTTTCAGGAAATTAATATGTAATGTGGTTTCAGTAATTTTCATATGCTGGAAATAAATATTTGTATTAAAATACTTTTCTGAATCCTAATGAGGTAATTTTGCTACAATTTTATTACCTTCTCAAATGTGTATTTGCATGAAAATGTTGTGCTAGTGCCTTCTGTTTGCAGCCTTTTCTAAAAAGGAAAGCAAGCTCTTCATCTAACACACTAGGAAGACACAGACTACATTGCCACTTGGTAGGACTTTTCTGATGTCTAAAAGCAGACTTTTTTTAAACTCCTTCCATTCACCAGTAGCCTAAGAAACTGGAATGCACGTGATAGAATAAAATCTCCTGCATAAGTCAACTGCAAGGAAGAATTTGTGAACCTAATATCCCAAATAACCTTTCTTTGAAGTGAAACTTCATTTGTCCTTCTTTTGATTTGCACCATTTCAGCAGACACTGCTGTTGGCACTGTGCAGTATTTTCAAACCCACAATGATTATGTGTAAATTGCTGCAAATTATAGCAAGAAATTAGCTGTAACTCCCATGGTATATTTTTATCCTTGTGTTTATTATGATTTTCTGGTCTTCCAAAAAAGCATGCTGAGATGGCATTTCTGTGCTCCTCTGAGAAGGCCGTGAGCAGAAATAGCTAACTAATCTGTCTCCCCAGGTATTTATACCACATTCATCGCTGTGCTGTCTGAGCATGTAATACTATCCCCTCAATCTTTTTAAGTGGAATGACGTCCTGTTAAGTAAGTGTGAAGGAAGCTGATGCTTCCATGATTAGTTATCCAAACCTGCTGCCATTCTCTAACCAAAGCAGAAAGAAATTTGCTTTTGAGCTCATTTTTTAATCATATAATTTTACAGTGCTCTGTGCTTTGAATTACATTTGTCCATCATTTCATTGCCATGGCTGTGTACAGGTCCCCAGTTCATCTAGGGAATTAAGCCTGTACGTGTGTTAGTAATGATGCTAATACTGGTGCCTGCCCCAGCCCTAAAATGCTCTGTCTTTCAGAATGCCAAATTCTTTTAGAGCCTTTCAGATAATCTCAATGGAATCATTTACTTATTTGTGCCGACTGCTATAGCCAATAAAGCAACACCTAAATGCCCCAGTCAGGAGTAAGAATTCTCTTGTGCTGGGAGTTTCACCCATTGAAGCCAGAAGGAGTTTCCTGCCCCAGCTCACTGGGCATGGGGAGAAGCGCTGAGCTGACACAAAGCCCACTGGCTTCACAAAACAGCAGGGCTGGGACCGTGGCAGTCTTTCATTAGGCAACAGTGAGGGTGATTGCATTTAATCTGTGAGGCATTTTAATGGCTATCGGTAGCAATAGCAAGCGAACTCCATACCAGCAGTTCAGTGTATGTCATTTTGAGCTTCCACAATAAAACCTCAGAATACCCATTCATCCTTAGCAGACTTGCTTTTGTATCAATTTGTGACTAGATTCTTGGCATGCCGGGGAATTATGCATCATAATGACTTTATCAAAGGCTTTCATAGTGTATTCTAGAGCCGAGAAACCTTTTTAAACCCAAATGGAGATGGAAGCTTGGACCCAGCAGTGAGTGTTTTGCTCATGAAGTCAGAGGAGCAGTGCACAGACTGACCCCCTGTGCCTCTGCAAAGCTCTATTGATTTTGGTAACTTCATCTGTGCAGGGATGTGAATCTGTCTACAGGGAGCTAAATGAAGCCTGAAGTTACCGATTTTCAAAAGAAAAGAACTTTAACTAAAGATCTCTTATGTTTTCTTAATTATTCCCGCTTTTGAAACATGACATCACAGCAGACTAATGATACTGAGGAACGACAGTAAATAAACCAGCCAGTTTCACGTGATTTAATGTAGCAAGACCAGAGAGAATGGGATTGACAGAGTTAGATGAGGTTTTTATTTGCTCTTTATGTTGGATAACTGTTAATCACTCAATGAGAAATGCATTTCCAATGGCCAGTGCACAAGCGACATAAATAATAGCAGCATCCTTGTTTCTCTTTTGCCCTTCATCTCCTTTTGGAGGCTTGACAGTAAACAGCCATTCCCCATCTATTTTGCAACTCAGAACCCAGAACCAAAAAGTCCCCATCAAATGTAATTACTTTGTTTTACATCCTTCTTTCTATTCCTGAGCTAATAAATGGCCACTGCTGTTCCAAGCTCATTTTTCTGGCTACCTACCCAGGACTGAGAGTTGTCGCACTTGAGTACAGCTCAGTCGTTATCTGGATGGGACCAGTGCTCTCTGCAGAATGTGGCAAGCCACAAAACTGAAAGTCATTATATTTGGTATAAAGCTTGATGTTCTTATGGCCTGGCAGACCGCTTCAGCTCAGAGTTTTGGTTTCCCCATCTGTTGGATGGGCTTCTCCAAAAGATGTGCTGATTCAGTAAATATGACTTAATTTTCTACTTATACCACAGCTTTCCTAAATGACCTTGAGAAAACTGCTCATCTCTCTGTGACTCAGTTCCCCATTTCTAAACAGAGGAAATTAGAGAATTACATTCAGGTGTATTTTGCCTTTATTTAGCAGCCTTCTCAAGGGGGCACATTAAGAGGAGTTAGTGTGTGTCTCAGTTGGCCTGGGCTCTGCTGGGATGTCTTAGCCCAGGCTGTTGATGACAAGGAGTCTGTGGCCACAAGCCAAAGGGAGCTGAAGCAGGTAAGAGCTGACTCAAAGGTGCATCACTCCAGTCATTTGCCATCTGTGTGTGAGTCACAGCCCTAATATTTGTTTTCTTCTATCCTTTGTTGGAAGTCAGTGAAGCTGTTTATTTGTACAGCAGCTACCATGTGGAGACCTTGATCTCAGCCAGGCCTAGGTGCTAGTTTTAATACACAGTCTAATGTAACGTGTCATATGGTGAGATACTGGTTTTGGCATTTATGTATGTATGTGTGTACACCTCTTGGGTCTCATTTTTCTCCCACGTGACACTGTAGCAAGCAGATAGATATGCCTTAAAGATGCCAAAGATGTAGAACTCATAATTCTTTAGACGTGCGTTTTGGTTAAGTCACCAAAGATTAAGAGTTTGTGAGGCAATCTGAAAGACAGTTTTATCAAGTTCATCTTTTCAAATCACTTTTCTTTCATAGTAAGGCTTGCTAGCTGTAAAATTATTCTAGTAAGCCGTGTTACCACACTCTGAGGCAATTTGTTTTCTTGTGCCTTGGTCCTGGATTCAAGGTACTTGCTCCTGAAAACATTTTTCCTTTTTAACCACTTAGATAGGGGATGGTTTTGCATAATGTGGAAATTGATGCAGAACACCATTTCTTTTGTAGTCTCTCCCATATTATTTGCTAATCACTCTTTCTGGATGGTCAATTTGAGTCGATTCCTATTCAGTCTTGGTCAGACTTCAGTGTTTAGTGTCCTAACTTAATTTGTTGTAGTGGTTCTCCAAAACAGTTTATAGATTTCATAAAAGGGTAAAAATCTCATTTTTAAAATAGTTTTATCGGTATGTAATGTTTTGCAAAAAGAAAATTTGAAATAATTGTAATATCCATAAACTACATTTTTATAGCTAATTAACTTGTAATTTAGTAGAAGCTGATCTCCTTTGGAAGGTAAAAGCACAACACACTTACATGATGTAGTCAGGTTTTTTCTTTGTGGTGTCCAGTTGGATACCCAACAAAGAAAATAGCTGGGGTTTTTGTTTGTATTAATGTCTTGCCAAACAACGCTCCCTGCGTTAACTGTGGCCTCTTGCGAAGTCTGGAAGTGGTTTAGGTGCTTTGGGGATGTTTAGTTATTTTGTCCCTTTGAGAGTTTGATGTTTTCATCCTAAAACATCCATACAATCTGAACCTCTTCCATCCTTTCTGCAGATTTAAAGCCCTGTCCTGAGCCTCCCATGCACCTGTATAAGCTTCACCAATGGTGCATCCCCCCCACATGGAAGGAGGTAACGTGCAGCTGCAGGATCCAACCTGTAAAGCTTCCATCTCAATTGCAAAGTGCCATGAACACCTTTACCATCCTCTGAGGAAGCAGGGTTGGTAACACAGGGTGATCCAGAAGCTCACGCTCTGGAGTAGGGTTCACTTTTAGCAAATGTTCCCCGATTCCTGGTGATATTAACAAGATAGGAGTTCCAAGACCAGCATTTATAACCCAAATGATATGCTGAAAGGGGTGTTCTGCTGTGACAAGTGACTCACTAAAAACATCACTTCCAAGCTGCAGGATCACTTGCTCTCACTGAGTCCAGGACAAATATCCTCAGTTTACAAGTGAAAATACAATATTTATTTCTTAGCCACCAGCAATAGAAAGGGGTTATGCTTTAGGTTGGTTGCCTTATATGTTGCGTAGTAATTTCTGCAGGTAGGTTGTGTGGTCATGCTGCTTTATATTTACACTAGCCAGGTTGCAGCTAGATATGAATAAGGTTGAAATAGGTCCATCCTTTGTGATAAATGCATGGGTATTTTAATCAGATCAAATAATCAGCCTGCTTTGGTAACACAAACCACAGAATTTCAATTAGCTTTTTGGGTATAGCTCATAACTCCCAGCTAAGACAGGCTCCATTAGCTAGATGAATGACCCACAGCTTTATCCTTTCATTCCTATTAATGGTTTTGCAGAGATCGGACAAGCCGGAATGGGTGCTCTGATTCACACATGCTGATGACTTGCCTTGCAACCAACTGTTATGGTTCCTTCTCCCAGAAGTCATTCCCTCCCACCTCTGTCCCCTCCTGCAAAGGTGGCTCAACTAATCATGAAGCAAACTCTGAAATGCTGCAACCCGGAGCTCAGGAGGTCAAGGTGGAAAAACACTGATTTCAGTTGCCCTTATTATCCTGGGTCTCAGTTTGGAGCAATGCAGTAGCTGTGATGTGAGAGCTGAGCCATCCTTACAGCAGAGGTAAATCTCTCTTGCTGCCTTACTGTAAAATAATCCCACTTGTCTATCAGTGGATGATTCTTGCATGTGACTTGAGCTATCTGAATGGTGGTGCAGAAATGTTGTAAACTACCTTTCCACGCTGAGGTACCCATTTGATATTCAGTCAAAGTGTGTTCTGTATGCTGCTACGTTTCACAGCAGCTTCAGTGGTTAACCAACCAGAATGCTAGATAAGGTCACAGCTAAAGCTAAATACCTTCATTGCTGGTGTCTTTCTGCCCATGCTTCTCTATGCCCCTCTACTTACTTGAGTTAGGGTGTGGTAACAAGGTATTTTGTCATCTTTAATGCTACACAAATTAATGTTGATGTCTCTAGTTTGGGATTTCGGTAACTTCTGACTTATTTAAATAGTAAGAATGCTGAGCCAGCACAGGCTATCCCTTGTTATCATGGATAAATGATTGCATCAGTCGGTGTTGACTCCTGAGGAATCTGTAGAAGTTTATTTCCAGGGAGCTGTTGAGTTATCAGTCTACAAAGGACTGATCAATAGCAATTGGTTTTGGCTATTACGGTGCTTTTAATTTGGCACATTGTCCTTTTGTCATGCAACAGCACAGGGTTTCTTCTGGCTTGAGGAACCCAAAGAAAAGGAATATTGACTTTTGGGTGATTAAAATCTGGAAAGCCTTCCCTTCAGTTTGTCCATAGTATCTCTATGTAGAGAGAACAAAACTGTGAGAGTTAAAAAGATTATTAAGGCAATACGGTTCAGGGAAGCTTTGGTGCAGAGATTTAGCAATGTATGTCTGGCCATATTAATGGGAATCCTACTGATAAATCCCTGTGCACCCTCCTAAATAATTTGCCTAATGATTTTTGGTTAAGCGCAGAAAACAAGCACCATCTAAAACTGTTTGACATACCATGCTTGATGTGTGGGAGCCAGAGAGAAAATACAGCACTGCAACATGAATACCTCAGTTCCCAGTACCGTAGGTGAGGGGAGGAGACTGGTGTTAAAGATAATAAAGATGTCCTGGGACATCAGTGATCACTGTAACATATCCAAGACTGTACCGTGAATCCAGCTTTTTATCCTGCTGCTAGGGATGAATCTTTCTTACTCGAGGTCTCAAGAGCCGAGCTGGAAACTCTTGACTGAGTTGGGCTCCTGACTTCCAAAATGACACTCAACTGTAGGGTCCGGGTAATTTTTAAAGGCTTTGCAGAGAATTTCTCACTGGATTTCACTTGGATATAAACCACTGCTTCTATAGTAGATTTTTCCCATATCCTCCCTGTAAGCAAGATTTCAGCTTTGTTTTATGCTGGTTTGGTGCTGCCCCTCCGCCTTTGGCAATAGTGTTTAAAGGGAAGGTCTGGCAGTTGTCTTCACTTGCAGTACAGTTCCATTCATATAATAGGCTTATAGGCAACATATGAACAGTCTGTCAGGAACTGTCTCCTAGTTCAGATAATAACAAAGTCCTTTCATGATTACATATAGCAACATGGTGAATAATAATAAAAAAAAAGGACATAACAGAATTTCTCACCTTCCCCTTGTTCAACAGTGATCTTCCTGTCCTTCAAGTATATGTGGCAGAGCCAGCCCCAAAGCAGAAGTTAGAGGAGACTGTGGGAATTCACTAATGAGGCATTTCTCTTAAGTCCAGTAGAATGCTACATATCCTCCTGCCACACTTAGGAAAGATTCACTATCAGTTAAGTAGTGTGGTATTATCTGCTTTACAACTCAGGAATCAGCAAAGCACCTACACATCCCTGGCTGAAGGCTGCCTGTCATGCACCTTCCCACACATACTGCGTCTGGGCTGTAGTGAGTAAAGCTGTGTATGCTCCAGTTCTAAGCCAAAGGGAGCTGGGCTTCACAAGTTACTTGACTGCTTAGGAAATATTTTAGAGAAACTCACGTGCTGCTAGAAATTAAACTTTCACCGCTTAAGTCACAGCGTTGTCCCTGAGCTTAGTTGGAAATAGCGTGCCAAGCGTGATGACGGAGAACCTAATGCTGGTGGAAATGTCATCGTTCACAAGTGATGAAATGACCCCAAAATACTTCAGGGTATATTTTTACAAGCACCAGCATATCAGCTCTTATGTCCTCATCAAATTCCAAATCAAGTAATTAGCTTGTAATTTCAAATGGCAATATTATTGTTTGCTTCATTACCTACTGCACTTACTACTGCTGTTTGTGCAGAATGGTCACCATTTCTCCAGCTTAGCAGCAGTTACATTTTAGCAATGAGCAAAAAGACCCATTATCAGCCCCCATAGCACCTTGGTTTTCTTCAGGATGAATGATGCAATATAAATGTAGAGGATTATTTAAAAACCCATTGCAAACACTTCTGGCGTATTAGCCCTAATAATAGTCAGACTGTTTTATCTGGCAATACTCCAAATCCTTCAGCAAGATACAGTACCTGGTGCTGGAACTTGCAGACCAACTGACTGGCTCATAAAATAGCAGGGTGGCAAAATTATCATGAAAAACAATGATGTGCTTTTATGTTGCTGTAAGTTATGGATGTATAATAAAAGGGGGACATGAAGTTCTTGAGCCAGTAAGCATAAAGGTGATGGGTTTATGGCAGCTGTAAGTTCTTAAGTGTGTCTTTAATACTGGATGATCTTTAGCTGCCCAGATTTAATGTGTTTTTGGTGGGGTGTTTTTTGTGTTTTTTTTTGTGTGTGTGTACCAGACTAATGACAGTAAATGTGAACTAGATAATTTAGGAATTGGAAAGTACAGCAAAGTGATGTTTTCTCTGAGATCACTGAACAAAGGAAGATGATGCAAATTGTTTTTAATCAAAGGTAAAAATGCAAGGGCCTCTGTAAGAGCACAAATGAGACACTGGCCTGAATTCACTGTTGTCACAGTTTAGGGCGGCCCCTTAGACCTGTAACAGATGCTCTCTGTTAACCCCCTTTCCTCCCCAAAGGGGAAGAGAAAGGGAATAAGGGAGAGAGACTTAGTGATTAGAAAAGGAAACTAGAACAGCATCTCCATAAAGTTATTGTGATTTCTTTCCCTTCTCTGTTGCTGGCTCAGAGTTAAGCATGGTAGAGGGGCTAGGTGGTCCTTACCTTGACAGCTACATGGGATGAGTCCATGAGCTTGTCAATGGAGAAAGTCTCAAGTCCCAGACTTTCCTTGGTTCTTGATCCTTTGTTCCCAAAGGAGAGCCTGGAGAGAAGCAGATCAGTAACTGATCCTGCTATCTACATACTGCTCAACTAATTAAGAGATGCATTAGTCATAGGCCTAATTAGCTAAGCTTTAGTGCACCTCTATGCTGTGGATGCTCATCTTTTCTGTTTTTACAGTGGGTCTCAGTCATTCGCTTTCTGTGAACCATGGAGCTTCTTCCTTCAAAAATAATGTCACCAGGGAAGAAAGTGTTACACAACATGAGTAAATGTGACAGCAGCTGGGTCTATAGGTAAGTCTAATCTACTCTGAAGTGAGAACCAAAGTAGGCCTAACCCTGCTGGATGAGTCAGTGGCAGAATCAGGGCAAGAACAAGAATTCCTTATTACCAGCTCTGCGATATAAACACATGCCTTCCCTTGCTGTCTTCCCACCTGTTCATTAACACAGCGGCAGCAGTTAGATTTGGTTTATTTTTTTTTGTTATCGGGATCAACTTTCACCTATTTTCAACTTAGGCAGGACTGCATCCTCCTCTTGCCTTGCTCTTCATCAGCCTTTTCTAATCCCATAAAACACCAGGAGTGTCAGACTCCTCATGTTTGCCAACACGAGACAAAAGTTGCTAGCAAATACAAAATGCTTCGTGTTTGTTTGGTTGTCCCCTACCTGTCACCCAGGTACAGCTCTTACAGTTGCATTTCATTCTTTGTGGGACACTGCAGCCCTATATGAACATATAAAAGCTGTGAGTCAGACCTCCCAGAAAAGTCATGCATAACTTAAAATCACAAGGATGATCAAAACCAATAAAATGCATATTTTCAATTTGCCTTTGGATTTTCTAAGGGTGTGAGGCACACCCATTTCAGGTCTTCAAGTTCTTTGGAATCATTAAGGCTAGAAATTCAGGGCATTCATTTTTCATGAGCTACACATAATTTCCTGTTTTCAGAAAAACAGGGAATATTGTAAGACCTAATGGCTAGAACTGGCAACACTGGTGCTGTCACTGAATGTACTTGGTGAAACTGAGTGAATTCCCAACCCCTGTCTAGAACAAGGGGTTTGCTTGTCACGTCAGCACAATGACTTGGTGATTGGATATGTCAAACTAGTTGAGAAAGTATAGTTTGCTTTTGCTGAGACTTTTTAAACATTATACCAATGGATTGGTGTTGGATGCAAGTCACAGAGGGGTGGATTTTCCCCTGAGGCATCCCTGACTGTGCCACCGATATGGCTTGGGCTTGGCATCTTTTCACCTTCACACAGCTTGGTACATTTAGACTGAATATCATTCTGATTTTTCATTTTTTCTCCTTTTTTTTTCCTTGATGTATATTTTGAGCATTACAGAAAGATGATCAGGTGGCTGGACTTGGTTCAGACCTTCAGACTAAGCACCTAGTTGGCAGCCATGTCCCTCAGATAAATGGGATTCTGCAAAATGATAGTGCAGCTTGTCTGGGCAGGGGACAGGCCCCATCCTAGAGTAAGTAATGACTTCCCTCAGGGGCTCATGGCCATCACAAACATCACCACCTTCTGCTTCCTGCCAAGACATGTGGTCCTTCCCTTGAAAAAAAAGGATGGGAAAACAAACTACATATGATAGATGTTAGTCACATTGCTTATTGCACTGTTGGCATAATCTCCACCTGGGGCTCCTATAGTCACATCCAGGATTTGGGGATGAGTCAGACATACTGCATATGTATTTATGGATGATCTGAGAATACACAGAACATAATGGGAATTTCATGATAGCCCAACTTGCTTTTGCTTCCCTTTGTGCAAGAAGATGTAAATCCTAGATACTCTTTTTTTTGTTTGTTTTTTTCTCTGAGATAAGGTTGTTGGATGGAAAAGCACAGCACGCCTACAGGGAACTGCATGTATGGGAACATCAGTTAGTTTGCTGGAATTGAATGGACTAATGATGCTAAATCTTAAAGCATTACTGCTGGCCATGTGGCCTTTGTGGTAATTGTTTTCCTGAAGTCTTTCAGTTCTGGAGTCTTGCTATCATTCAAGAATATCCATTAACATTTCAGCCTCCATGTTTGTAAAATAAAGCTCTTTCATGTGATTTCCCAGGATTCAAAAAGTGAAAAGACTTAAGAACACACTGAACCTGTATTTTGAAAACCAAAAGTCTGCAAGCCAGTCATGTGGCTTTGTGGGACCTGAATTTTTTTTCTGAACAGCTTGTATCAGCAGCTTTCTAATTTTCCTTCAATAGTTGTGTCTGTGCGGTTTGGCTTCCTACACCTTCTGTAATAAAACTATCGATGATATTTTGTACATATTAAACTTTGTTTTATTTTGCCTTCTAGTTCCTGAGTCAGTAACAGGAGAGAGAGTGCTATGTGCAAGGCAATATTCAGGCATTACAAGATTAAAACGTGGAATATTTTTCCCTGTGAACGAAAGGTTTCAGACAGCCTTTTTCACATGTGGAAAAGGGATGAAAACTTAAAACACTGCCTGTTCTGGTGCCTTTCTTCTAGCAAAAGAAAGGTTTGGTTTCATTTTTTGTTTTTATTTATTTTCTTTCTTTCTTTCTTAAAAGTAGAAAGATTGTTAAAAACAGGAATACAAATCTGGAAGGACAAAAGAGGCATGGTGCTAATGTAACCTGTTGAAGGGAGATTGTTTGTTAGGCCTCAGTGGTAGCTTCTCACTTCCATGAGGCTGTTTTACTGCAGGCAAAACACAACAACATAGCAATGAATAAAATATTAAACGCTGCTGAGACTTTTATAAGGACATTTTTATAGTTCTGCCAGGTGCAGTGGCATTCTTTTAATTACCTGGACATGACAAAGAGTGCTGCAAAGCTGAAGTGTCAGTTCTTTGGTATACATAAGGCAATAAAGGTAACAGCCAGGGAGGGGAACTCAACTGCAGGTGGAAGATTCTTGTCTGTGCACAGAAACAGTGAGTGGTGTTTGTTCTGATCTGTCTGTAGTTATAACATTGCTAACAGGTGGAAATAATTTCAAAGGGTATAAAACCCATGCATAAAAATGTTACTTGGTTTAGCCATCGGGTGAATTCAAAGTACTGGTGTCTTCCCAAATGTTGGCACTCTCCAGTGTTTCCCATTGTGTCTTACTCAATTTAATGTACATAATGCTGTAAGGAGTTACATGCCCAGCCATCTGCTAGTGTCTCTCTTCTATCTTTTCCTGAAGTACTTAGACTCTTTACCACCCAGGACCCCGGTGTTGGTGCAGCCCCTGCTCATCTGATAACTACCCTGCTTGTGCAGGATTGTTCTTTGTCACCCAATCATTCATAGGACCTGACCCACTAGAAATTTTACTCAAACATTTCCCAAAACCTTATGAGGATTTCATTCCTTGGGAGAGGAATCAATCTTGATCCCCCTGAAATATTTTCTACAGGTGATGCCAAGGAGAAATCAAACAACTTTTTTTTTTGTTCCCCCTCCCTTTAGTCAATTTGTCTAATGAGTTTAAGAAAGTAAATACTTGTGCCTACACTAAAACTGCTTCTGGTGTGCTGGTTAGGGAAATGCTTCCTTATCAAGAGACTGAGCCTGAGAATGCCTGAGCGTCTGCTCTCCACTCCCACTGACTCCAAGGACAACTATCTGCCTTTTGCAGGCCTTCTCCCTTCTTCAGGACCTGATATAATCCTGTCGAATGAGTACTCTCTGACACTCAGCTGCTCACAACATGAGTTATTACAATCTAGGAAAGTATTATCTAACATCACAGCAGAGAAAAATTCTGCATCTTGCCCAAGATGGTGCAGAAAATCTATTGTAGCACGGAAGAGAAAAATAAAATATGGAGAAGTGCCTTTTTTGTGTGTGTGTGTTAGACAGGGACTGATACATAGGTCTTTAATATTTGTTATTTTCCCTGTTTTACTTATTGCTTTACTATCTCTGACTTACTTGAGACTTAATATTGATTTTAAACTACGCGGGGATGTTCTCTTAGTAGATAATGTTCTGGTTTATGGTTTGTATGTTTCCCAATTCCTCTCTTCCAAAGGCAAGGGCCTGGCAGACCAGCTCCAGCACATTGAGCAGTAGTGTTGTAAATGATCAGTGCCTCTCCCAGTATTTTCTGCTGGTTGTTATTGACACAAGCATAAAAATAACACAAAAGGTTTGTTCATAGTCCAGAATTTTAGCACCAGTGCTTTAAGTTGTGAACTGCACCAGCTGAATTATAAACTAGGCTGCCATCACCACCACAAAGGTGGAAATGTCTCGTTGAGAAGAAAGATGCAGACGGAAACCTTATTCTTCTGTGGCTAAGCCCACAAATGCTCATCTGCCAGAGTCACGACTCAAGGCTGTGATCACTGCTGTGTGGGTAGACACACTGGGCAAGATCTTCATGAGCTGGCTTGATTACCAATAGTGTTCTAGTTGTTAGAACCAGAGTCTGGCACAGGCTAGTGACTCTAATATTTACTGAGCTCTTCTGATTGGTTTTGCAGTCCACGTGGCTCAGCAATGGCTGTGCTGGTAGCAGTGCCTGAGCTTCCTTTCAAGGAGGTTTGAGTATGTCTGTATTACATAACAGCCACATCGACCCTGTCATGTAGTCATAACTTAATGTTGACATATTCAACTATATAATTATGTTAGCAAATTAACAGCAGTATATTACGCACTATTCTTTGCAAGAGCTAGTGAGCTTGGTGTGGGTGTGTAAATGTTATTTTGTATCACTAAGGACAAGAAATTAGGTAAAATTAATATTCTCAAAAAGATTCTAGAGAATTATATGTAAAAGAGCAAAGCACAGTGTAAAGGAGATGTTATAAGTCAGTATTTATGAAGAACTTGAATTACCCCAACTTTTTAATGGCCAAAGTGCACAGTAACCAACCCATCATATATATATTCATATGTGGAACACTGTGTTCTAGGAGGTGGGACTTTTAGGAATACCAGTGTTTTGATAAGCAGGAAGAAAACCACCTTTAGTCCGGAGCTCTGTACTGTGATGTGTTGGTTTCTCTCTGCAGAACTTGGGGGGTTTTTATTGCAGCAATTCTGATAATTAGCAACTTCCCAAAGGAGGGAAAATTTTGCAAACCTGTAAGATGTCAAAATACTGTCAAATGGCCATTACAGTGAAAATAGAAGACTCTATTATGCTTTAATTTTGAAGATTGAAGACTCAGAGGGCACAGATTTACTGTAAATTCTAGAGTTGCTTGAACAAAAATTTAAAACAACCTGCTTCAAGAGGGCTGATTGGGAGCAGAGAGATTGCTTCTTTCTAAAGTCAAAATAAAGAAGATGCTTCTTTCTAAAGTCAAAATTCTCCTCTTTTAGGAGCGAAGTAGAAAAGGAAGAAAGAAGCAGAGAGAAGAAAGCCAGGAGGAAGGTGTGATTTCTTGCTCTAATGTCATAATCTCCTGGTTTGTTAACTATGTCATAACCCCACTGCTCAGTAGTAAGTACTTATTCATATGGCAGCAGAAGAGAGGACTGTGAAGAAGAGAGAGGGAGAAAGATGAAGAGGAGAAAGAACCATGGGGAAGAAAGAAGGGAGAATTTCAGAAAGTCTCTTAAGTTCCAAGTCAGCTGATGTGCAGTAAGAAACATTAGCTAAGACATTTACAGCGGGATCACAAATGCGAGTGTAACGTTAAGACAAAACCTCTCTTTGACCATAGACCTGTCAATGATCCAAATCCTCTGCCTTGTCCTGCACGTACTTTTGCTCAGGAAGTTCACCAGGCATTTACTGTGTGTAACTCTGATAAATTGCTAGTATGTGTTTTAATATGTCCTGCACAGAGCACGAGGTGTTAAAAGATCAGGGAATCAGGCACAAGAGTTAATTCTGATCATGAAAGCCTATGTGAGCTGGACCTGATCTAGTTTTATAAAATATGGCAGGGGTAGGGTAGGAAGGAAGATGGACAGGCCTCCCTGATTTCCTATGTCATTGTGGTCCTTACATAGGCTACAGCTGCATAGGAACTGATCGCATGTGATGGTACCCAAGAGATTTCCATGTTTCAGGAGAACCAGCTACATGACACCTTTCTTTTTCTGGCCCTTCCTTCTCCCTTATGTCAAGAGTGGAGGGAACATGGTCTGTAACCTGTGTTCACTGGCAGCTCCCTGGGAAACTGCCAGCACAGAGGTGAGAGATGGATAGACTCTGTCCTTCCTGATGTGATACAAGTACACTTTAGAAAAGCAGTAAGGCTCTGCCTTTTCTGGCTACGAAGACTTAAGGATTTCTGTGATTGTTTTAGGTCCGTGAATGAAAGGTACTGCACAAAATCAGACACAGCTATCAATCTTCTAGTAGGCTTCTTTCCTAAGGTGGAATACCAGGATAGCAGTCATCTGACTTCAGCTTGATGTCCCCTGCCTAAGTTTATGAGAGAGCTCAAAGCTCTTGTGACAAAATACTTGGATATTATAGGACAAAAATATGTGCTCTAGGTATATTAAGTCTCAGCTCAAAATTTCCTAAAGAAAACATACAAAATCTCAAATGCATTATGAACATCTGTGAAGCTATAAAAATGTCCTGTTCTATTACTTTCTCCAGTAAAACATTTGATTGTTTTTAAATCCACCACAATCTGATGACATTTTGACAGAAAAGATTAACTATCTCACTTAAGGAAACACTGATCAGATCCACTTCACTGTAAAACTTTTTATTGGCTGCAAATTTCCAAGTATCCGAGAAGTATCCAAGACTGCTTTACAAAAAGACTGCAGGCATTACAATTTTGCAAGAAGTGAGTAACTGCTTGGAGATTTTCGCAAAACAAATGGCTGCTTCTAAGTAATCAAAGCAATGTTTTAGCTTGTCTAATGAGGCAGTTCCCTCAAGGAGCTGGAGAATACTGACACCAGATATTCCCTCTGTTGTTGCAGCAGATATCTCTGGCACTGACAAATAGCCTGTCTGAAATAGCAAGGTCAGATGGACAGTAACAGAACAAACAAGAGCGTGAAACCTGTAGTAGTCCAGTGCTCTTGGCATTCCTAAGCAGGCAGGTAGATGGATGAACAGGCATTTTTTTGTCATTTGGAACATTTGTATCTATATCCTTGACAGATGCCTTGAGCATACTGTTTGCTTTCTAGGCACCAGGATGTGCCCAGGCACCAAGATTATTTACGTGGAACAACCTTCTAAATCCAAGAACCCAGCTACAGAGCATGAGATAAGAGCTCTGCTACATACAGTGGAGGCAACAGAAAGCTGCAAAAGCAAAAACTGGCCCAGAGCACCTTCAGGGATGCACTATATTCTGCTGGCTTTTAAAGGCCTCGGGAGTGCTGCTATTAAGGGATCACCAGGCAGTGCCGCCTGGTTGTCCTGGGTTCAGTTAGGATGTGGTTAATTGTTACAAGCAGCTGCTGGACTAAACAGTTGGGAGGAGCTGCAGCTGGAAGGGGCCACAACTAGGATAAACAACTGAAACAGCCAATTGGATATTCAATACCATACTCATGTCACACCTGCTGTATAAGGGTGTGGGGGTGGAATGGGGGGCTGGCCCAGGTGCAGGTCAGGGGCATCTGTTTTCAACTAGTTTCTCTGTGTGGCTTCAGTTTGTGGCTGGAGCAGGGCAAGTGGTGTCTCAGGCACAGGTAGACCCTCCCAATCTCTATGACTCGCTTTGTTTATCATTTCATCAGTGCTATCATTAGTACTGTTGTTTTCTTCCCTCTTTGTGTTGTTTTATTAAACTACCCTTATCTCGACCCACAAAGTATCACCTTTTTCTTCTTCCCAATTCTCCTTCCCATCCCACGGGAGGGAGTGTGAAGGAGGGATGGGTGAGTGAGCAACTGCATGGTGTTTAGCTGCTGGCAGATGTTAAACCATGACAGTGCAGTGCTGTGCTGCCCTTGTCATACCTTCTGCAGCCCCAGTGTCCCTCGAACTGAAGGTTTGTGGCTTTCTGAACTCTAACCCTAACAGAAGCCTGTGGCTGACGTTACAAGGCTTTTTTATTCTCATAATTTGCATAACATACTTGATGACTAAGACTCCAGAATGCCATCCATAAATGCCAAGAAATGGGATTTTCACTTGTGTGCTTCATTTTATAAGAAAGAATCCCTGGGTTGTTTTGTAAAATGAATGCTGAAAGCTGGAAACCCTAATGGGAATCAATGTTTTTTGATTTCCATATGTGCATCTTTCTTGCAAACTATGTAGCACTGGCACAGTAAATATCCTTTATGTAATTTAAAAGTAAAATGTAGCATGAAGCGTGCTGTTAGTTCTTGATGATAACATCATATAAACAGAAGCATCAGGGAATCTGAAAAGATTGTGGGCCAATTTCTGCTCTTGGCTAAAATCCTACAACCCCCTTGAAGGCAGTGGCATTCTGGGCTTGCAAATACAAGCAGAATTTGGACTCTAATTCCACAGATCTCTGAATGGGGGCATTGCAATAGAGAGCTGGCATTGCTGCTCTTGAAAAGGCCGCTGCCAAATAAATGACTGCTGGGCCAAATTTCCAGTATGCTTGGGTAACTGACTCCAGCTCATCCTGTTAGGATATGACACAGAACAGAGGTCAAAGTGCCTATGGAAAAAAAATCCAGTGAAATTCAGAATCAAATAAAATAAAATTTAAGACTCAGTTCTTCAGGACAAAGTCTTGTGCTTATTTCTTTTGGACTTTTATAGGCTGTCTCTCAGGAAGTAGGGTCTGATTCTGTTCTCATTAAAGACTATGGCAGAAATCTCAGCAGTCTCAGGGGCTGCACGCTGGGCCCCACACAACTAGATTAGAAGGACTGAAATAATGTTAGCACTAAATACCTGATCCAAAGCCCACTGAAGTGAGGGAGAGACTTTCTATTTACCAGCTCTGAAGATAAATTTACCTCAAATTGCTAAGATTCCTCGAGTGATTTCTAAAGCTTTAGCAAAAGAAATAACAAGCTACTGTAGCAGAAACAAATATAAACTGAAACAAAGAAAAAAAGTCCTCTGTGTTAACAGATAGATTAAACAGATTTGGGAGAAGGGAGCAAAAATTAGAAGAAACTCCTTTCAGAAAATTTGTGCCAACATCTTCTAAAGACATATATGAATAGACGGCCCTTAAAAACATGACAATAACTTGTGCTGAGATACCAAGGTGACAGAAGCCTTAAAACATGACAGGCAGATCTAAGTAAGGCAGGTCAAGGAGATTAAACACCGTTTCAGTTGTGACGTTATAAATGAGGAAGTAATGTTCAGTGGTTGTTCCGTTTCACCATACATCATGAACTCACCGACCTGTCTGGGAAACCTTTCACCTCCCTCCTGGGTGTTTCAGGTTGTACCACGATCCCCAGATTAATCATCTAGAGTTCCTTTTTGACTGCTCTGCTGAAGCAAAATCACACCTGGTAGAATGAAGTTGTGCCATGAAGATGAACATCATATCAAGCTCCACATGTTTCTGGTGGTCCCATGTCCCACTGAACATTTGTGTGCTCTTAAAAAATCAGTACTATCAAGGTAGATGAATAGCCTCTAACTCCTCCACAGTGGTCTGCAGAAAGCCTCTTCTTCTGGTTTCATCTGCTGCCTCAGGGTCATTTTTGACTTCCCAATGTTCTTCAGCTGACCTCTGACCCTTCCTCAGAGTCAAGGATGCCCTTCTCTGTGCAGTTAACAGCTTAGTCATTTCTCTGACTATACACTTCCCTCTTTCCTTATCCTGCTTGAGTTCAGCAAGCTTTTTTAGCCTCTCAGTTTTGATGTCCTCAGACCAGAAAACTGAATGCTATTTCTTTAATATGATGTTTTCCATTCAGAGTGGATCGAGATGTACATTTAATTTTTAACTGCATCCTTTATTCTACCCCAAGAGTAAGCCTGGCCATTTTGTTTATGTATTTTCTCCCTCAGAGACAGTTTTACTATTGGCTCTTTTTCTGCAGATGACATAAAACTTTGTGTTCCTTATTTCCCAGTTGTTTGCCTCTTTTGAGTTGTGGCAGCTTCTACCCATCCCAAACATATTGATTCTGAATGCTTCAAGAAATCTACTTACTCCAGCTGTAACTGATTTTTTTTCATTTTAGCACATCAGAAAACAGACAAGCTTCATATGCAGCTTGAGGAAGATCACATCTGAACATTGGTGCCCTCCCCCTTGACATCTGATGCCATAACTTAACATTTGTTCCACCATGTGTTGCTGGTCAATAAGGCTTGGCAGGAGGTGTCCATCTTGTTCACTGTTTGCATTTCCCTTTTTATTTCCGCTGCTGTACTGCCAGCTGTTGTGCTGGTTGTTCACAACTGCAAAAGAATCAGTTGGCATTTTCTAAACAGATACTGTGAATATTCCACCCTACTATTCACCATCTATATTTCTAATGATGAGATGAGACCTGGAACAAAGAAAGAAGTCCAAGATGAACCAAAGGGAATTTAAGGTTTCAAAAAAATCATATATATATAGTATAAAAAAAAGAATAAAAAAGGAGTATCGTGGAGAAGCTTGGAGGAACGTGATCATCACTCCCCACAGCTCCTTATGATTACTGCCAAGACCATGAAAGCGCTCCAAATAATGTTGTGGGGAATGCTGTGATACCCACATGCAATGCAGGTCATCTTCTGTTCATGCAACCTGGCATTTGGAAGACTTATTGCATCAGCAAAGACAGCCAAGAGTGAATAATCTTTACCAAAATAGCAGTAAAGCTATGTTAGCACTTCCATGCTGGCTGCACCAGCATTTTCTTGTGTTGATCCAAGCTCAGATAGTCAAAACAACAACAACAATTAGGGGCCTTCTTCCCATTAAGTGCTTTTGCCAGGTTTATGTTCTGCCTGCTCACAACGTTGACTAGAGTGAGCTCTCACCAGTGGAAGATCTCTGCTTGGACTTTATCTCTGCTGAAATCTTTATGCAGAGATTACAACGTCTTCCTTAGGACAGTCTCAAGTTCCTCTGCTCCAAAAAGACCAAAAATGTTAAAGTCTGGTCTCTGTTGCCCTAGGAAATGGAAACATATTTTACCCATCCTCAGCTTCTTTGGCTTCCTTTCAGCTTCACAACTGCTTTCTTTTTTTTTTTTCTTCCCCAAATTTCTCTACAAACTCAGCTCACCTCCTGGCAGCTCCTCCAGTTTCGGCCTGCTCCTCTCTGCTATCCACAGATAAAATTCCTCTTTTATTTGGCTTGTTTCATCTCCCCGGAATCCCGCCCTGCCTTCCTATCTGCTTCGAGCCGCCAAGTCACTCACCATCCCTAAATCCCACCTTTAAAAACCTCCCTTCCCGCTGCAGTGTGGAGCTGCCGGTGACACCAGGCGAGCCCGTGCGGAGCGGGTGCTGCCCTGGGTGAGCACGAGCTCTCGTGTTATTGTCTCAGACCCCGCAATGAGAAAACAAGCCCGGCACAAGTCATGTGATGTACTGTGGATGACGAGAGACCAGAGCCCCACGGCTGACTTTTTCCGGGGCACGTAAAGCGTGTGAGCGGCGAGGGGCCGGGGGCGAGGGACAGACCTCCCCGGAGCCCACCCGCGCGAAACCCGCTCCGACTCTTTTCCTTCGCGGCTTTGAAGCAGCCCCCAGGCAGAGCGGGCGGCAGAGGACACCCGCAGGCGATTTTACAGCAAAATGCTTTTATTGGCGGGGGGAGAGAGTGCGCGGGGTGAAGGGGTGAGCTCCTCACGGGCTGACCCCCGACAGCAGCAGCAGGCCCCCAGCCTAATGAGAGCAGCCCCCCAGTGGTAGCTGGGCCCCCACCCGTCTCCAGGCTTGCCTACTGCTGACGGCAGCTGCCCGGTCGCCCCCGGGCTACCGCCCCCTCCCACCCCAACGTTCTCCTCAGATCACTCGCGAGAGGGGCGGAAAAAGGGGACGAGCCGCTGTCCCTTTAAATAGCATTCCGTGGTTCACGTCGCCGCCGTCTCCTTGTAATAATTAGTCGTGGGGCGTAGCTCCGCCTCTTTCTCCTCGCGGCCTGCCCTTCCTGGGCTCCGCCAATCAGCGCCCGCTCGCGTCACTCTGAGGGCAACGAAACACAGAGAAAGGGAAAAAAAAGTTTGGTGAGAAGCGAGCGGGGCCAGGCGGGGCCGGGCGGGCGGCGGTGGGACGCGGCGGGCCCGAAGGCAGGTGAGGGGAGCGTGGCTGGGCCGGGGACCGGCGGGAGGGCTGGGGGCCAGCGGCCCTTCTCTACGGTGGGGCAGGTGGGGCGGTG
>JANHFX010011451.1:0-21125 GCA_027560015.1 Chloroceryle amazona
GTCTCGCCCTTGAACCGGCGGAAGGGCGGTGGGGAAGCAGGGTGGTACGGCCGCTGGGCCCCTTCCCAGGGCCACGCCGGGCGATAGCCGTCTACCCTCGGCCGAGGGCGTTCAAGCGCCTCGTCCCCCGCACAGGGGAGGCAGGCAGGTGCCCATCCGCCCTGAGGGAGCGCAGCGGAGCTTCCCATCCAAAGCAGGCAGAAGGGGCAGCATGGGCCCGGTCGTCGTTCCACGCCCCCCACCCCCAGCGGCGGATGTTGAGGCGCGGGGGGAGCTGGAACCGGGAGCTGTCACGGTTAACAGCAACGCCGGGTAAAAAAAAGGGGATAGTTGGTGGGGTTACTTGCGATTTACCACCTTGCCCTTGTCACGTGTGAAGAAGTGCGTCACAGGAATTTAGGAAAAGGCCTGAAAGTTCATTGCGAGGAGACTTCAATGTAGATGTGGTGGGGCCAGGGTCTGGCGAGCACAAATATCTCCCGAAACCCTTTAAGTAGGATATTTACAGTAAATCATTAAATGAAGCATTACTCCAGATCACCTGTCACCTAGAGGTAGATAAGGGTACTTCATGAGTAAGCTTTATGTCATCCTAGCACAGTAGGTAACACAGTTACTAGGAAATAAAAATAAGACTGCTGCCCTAGTTAAACTTCACGGCAGAGCTGGGCCTTTAATTATGGTACTTCATCCCTAACTACAGCCTGCAATTCCATTCTTTTAAAAAGTATAGATGCTTCTGTCACACATTATTACAAAGCTTAGAAAAACTGCTAGCACTGAATAGCACAACAAAGTCTTTAAGATCATTTAAAAATAAATAAAATTTTGTTTCCTTTAAGAAATTGTCACTTTCAATCTCATGCATCGATGGGAATGGTGTCATCACTCATGGGACCCAATTCCCATATAAATGCTGCAAGACAAACTTGCTTCAAAGCAGTTTTATTTTTTCCAGAGCGGACTGAGACAAAGGAACTGTACAGTTTGATTACAGAATTCTGTAAGGGTTAAAAAAATAAATGTAGAAAATGTACCGCCAAAGAGCAAACCTTGGAAGTTTTTCGGCCACTAGCAGAAGTGGGCAAGTCATATCTACAGTTTCAAAGAGGAGACATTTAAATACTGCTGGTCTAGTGCTCTTTGTGGAGAGGAAAAAAAAAAAACAACAACCCACCAAACACACCAAGGAAACACCACCCCTTTCCCTAAACCATATTTAAAAGAAATGCACACAGATACATCATAAGCATTTAGTCATAACAGTTTTTACCAAAACACCCAGCTCAAACAGGTGTTGGTCCATGGTCACCAGCGGACATCATGTCCCTTGCAACCTGTCACTACTGTCAACACATCTGCAGCCTGATGCCCAGATGGTTCTTGGGCTGCGGGCTGCCTGCGACTGTGACCACTACCTCTTGTGGTGTTCATCGGCGTTCACTCAGACAACCCTGAGAACACAACCTTCCTTGCGCTGGATTAAGGTGTTCCTCTCCTGTCCAAAGCACTTGAATGGCAAAACATACTATACTTTTTTTTAATGTATTTAAATACATAAATGTATAAATTCAGAATTTCAAAAGCAAAGAATTTTAAACAGTCCTGTGCTTGCAAGTCAAATATAGCCATAGGCCAAAAAAACCCCTTCCAAGACATGTGTGTGGCCTACATTAATTTTGTTACATGGTAGAATAGTTGGAGAAGCTTTACTTTTTTTTTTACTTTTACCAAAGCAAGTATACTGGGAATAAAATGGTTTTACCTTGATATCTTATTTTGCTTAGGTGAGGGAATACTCTACATCTTTTAAAGTAATTTTATATCTCCCCCCCCTCCCTGTACACACCGTGTTAGCATTAGAGCCTTATCTATGTGGGTTTGATACAGCAGTGCTGACCAACAACTTTCATCAGGAAGCCTCTTTTCTCGGCCTAAAATAACTGACTTGGCAGAAAAATCCTTTTTATTGGTGGTATACCCCGTGCTGGTTTTCCCAGTATAGTGGTTAATTAGGGTGTGATCTTTTTCCCTCTCCTATGAAAGGCTCTTGTACAGCTGTGCCAAGAGACATACCTGTATTTAAACCAAGCACACCTGGGTTGTCCAGGTGTTTTTTTATTATTTTTTCCAAGCAAACCCTTTGTAATATTAGTGAACAGGCATCTTATAAGTTCCCCATTTATGTACCTGTACTGAATGAGAGTTTTACATACCTGCAACAGGTAACAAAAGAATCAGCACAATTTAAGACATTGGTCTGGTAACAATGCAAAAAAAAAACCCATAGGTTACTGTTCAGAAATCAAAAATAGCTCTTCAAAAAAAAGCAGATCTCAAAAATAGATCTCAAAGTACAGTCTGACAGGAGGAATTTCGTTCGAAGGAAAGCCCATCATTATTTCCATTCAATGATGGGTTTACCTGTCATTGTAAAGAAAGGAGCTTTTGTTTGACACTTCTGCATATGGAACAGATGCTTCTTTTCACTTGGATGTCCTCAAATATCCAGTCTCAAGTTATCAAGTCACCCGTATCAGAAATGAGATTTGTACAAACAGCTTTGGGTTGGTTAAAAGTTCTTCCACAGGTTTACCACTTGATCTTGATTTTCAAGCTTTTTCTTTTACTTTTTCAAGTACATCCTGACTGTCATCTCTATAGTTTCCATCCTTCTGTGGATTGTTTCTCTCTTAGTTCCATGGCTGGTCTGATCAAAAGACCATTCTCATTCATTCTGTAGCCTTTTATTGCTTTCTCCCTTCGAAGCTTCTGGATGTCTGCCAGGTGACGAAGCTCCTCTGGCAGCTCTGTGCAAGTGGGCTGATAAGGAAAAAAAGAAAAACAGAAAAGAAATCAAATCAGTACATATACAAACACATGCTCTACTTTCTATCTCAGTAGCAGATAAGAGCTCCCTCTGTAATTAGCCCACAGAACAGAACAATCATTTCACATTAGATCTGTAGATTGTATCAACTACCTGCTTACACAAAAAATACCTGAAGGGAAAAGTGTGTCCCCCTTCTTTCTTTTAAAGACCCAAAGGGAAAATTATTAGACTTGCATTTATGGTTACTCCTTTATTATGACTATCTTAGAGACTTAAGTAATACTTCACATACGGTTTTAGACGTCTCTTGAGAAACCATTTGCACTATGAAGTTGTTGTAAACCCCTAAGTGAGGCATAACCAGGTCACGTTTGCTTGAAGGAGCCCCTGCAAAGGCAGCTTTCCCTCTGTTTCATTTAAAACTAAGGTGTTCAATCCTATGGGTAAAAAAACCTTATGTGGAAAAAAGCAACACAGTTAGAAAAAAAAAATTCAATGAATCAGCTCTTTAGGAAGTACATGAAAGGAGATAAAACTCATTGATTTGGTCCTGAGTTCAGAATATGACATTCAAGGATCTGCTCCTTAACAAGGACTACAATGCTCACCATCTCTGTAGGAACAACAAAAAAATCCTACAGGTTCATTCAGCTGTAGAAGGGGGAATTATACAAATAAGGAAGTTTGATAAAGAGTAGCAAGAGGCAGCCAAGCAAAATTCAGTCCTAGCAGGTAGCTTGGAGACGACTTCAAGAGAACATAAAAGCAGCATAGAGCAGAGTAGCCATAATAACAACAAAAGATCACAAAGAGTGAAAAGACACAGGCAGGACTATGGGTTAGGGGAATGGAGACTAGGAAGTAAGCATCCTTCAGGAAAGCAAAGCCACATCTAAGTGAAGAAAATAGTAAGAATGAAGTTACAGAAAAAAAACCAAAGGGCAGAACAGAATAATTTTATTAATATTTAACAAAAATAGAACAAAAAAACCTGTAAACATGAGAGGAGCACAAAATGCCAACCATGCTGCAGGGCCAAGTGATGATCAGAATACAAAAGCAGCACAGTAAAACACACAAATTTTTTTCTGTTCTACATTCATTGCAAGAAAAAATTTGGAGACCCCTATACCAAAATCATTCATTATGTACTCAGAATCTGCTTCAGATGATCCCACAAATACTTTATACTGAAATAAAAACAGCAAGGTAGATTTCACCCAAAATTCTTGAACACTGGAATATGAAAAAGCTGAACTAGTACCTATAGTATCTTATTTAAAACCTGCCTTGATACCTCCTCGAGACTCATCTCCTGCCCACTGAGAAATGCTGATGCATTGTTAGCATTTACTCTAAACTCAATCTTGACTACGGGCTAGTCTCTCTTACCCACCTCTCCACCTACGTAGGTGTTTGATTTTATGCATTTACTTTTATCAGAGTGTGGGCATCCGCATATTTCACTGGCCAAGTATTTCTGTGTCTGTTTCTTTCATGTTTATGCAGATACACGTATTTTGGTTTGATACAGCTTGTACTAAGTGGGAATCTCGTAACTATATCACTGTTTTACTAAATCACTTAACTGCTGCTAAAATCAGCCTTTGATTTATCTCATTTTATAAATAAATCTTAAAGTGCTGATAAATGAAGATGGTAAATATTTAAAGATGGTCCCAGGAAAGACAGAAGAAGCGATGTGCTTCTAAGTCTGATGCCTGTATAAGCATTCTGATAGAAATGCTAAGAACAGAATGAGGGGTTATACAGATGTGATGCACTAGAAGAGTTACCACCGTGTTTCTAAAGGAAAGCCATGCCTCACAAAACCTTTGTCTATTAAGTCTGCACAGATCCAAAGAAAAGATAAATAATTCAGCCGTGACTACAGAAAAAAGCAGAGCAAGCACTTACTTGAAAACACCTGACCTTCAGTTCCATTTAACCAGAATAATGTACATCCAGCTCCCTAAGTGCGACTGTATGCTACATGAATGGTAACCCACTCCACAGTTTAGCAGCTGAAGTAGTGCAAGGTATCTTTATAACCCTGGAGTATTTATTGTCTTTGGCTTTGCTGCAATCCTGCTTCAGCAACAGAAGCCTTCTTTCCAGTTCTCCAGCACAGAGAGAACATAACATCATAATTTAGATTTCAAAAATGTTTCCCTGACATGGCTATTTTCTTCAGAATCCAAGAAGGTCCATTACTTCTGCTGAAAGTGTTGGCACTGCACCAGATCATGCCTGGACAACACAGTCACCAAGCATAGGGACTCCAGTGTTGCTGTTCCTGGAGACTGGCTCCAATAAGTCAATCTCATAGTACTGGACAGCTCTTCACCAGGGCTCCCAGGTGGAGCACAAAGTGTAAGTTGTACCTGGCCAGTGTAAAAATTTAAACAGTCCAGTTAAAAGCATTTACCAGGTAACTTTCAACTGCAGTTCCACAAAGTGCAAAGACGATGTAACGCAGACCTTAGCGACTGATAAACTTTACTTCTAAATATCCATGAAAGAGAGCACCAAAATAAATACGGGGGATATGTAGTAAGTACCTTGACTATTACTTCATTCTGAGAATCAGATCTGAATAAAGGCTTTTTAATTCAGGGAGCTAATACAGACTTAGCCAAAAAACCTAGAAGTTGCACAAAGTTTTTCATAGTGGTTTTCTGTTTTGTTGTTGTTTGTGTTTTTTAAATGGATTTAGCTCAACTCAAACTGCACAGGATTCCCTAAAGGTCAACTTTGTTTACTTAGTGAAGAAACTGAAGTAACAGAGAAGATTTAACTAAACCAAACTCTATATTTGGAGTTTAAATATGCATTCCAATGAGATTTTAAATAACACAAATGAAACTTGAATTTGTGTGATCTTGCAAGATACAGAAACAACAGACTACGATGAAGAGTGAAACAATGGTAAAAAACTGCTACTTTTTCTATACATACTACAAGATTTCCAAAACAACTGCAGGAAGTATGATTATCGGATACAATTTTAAACAGATCTCCAAAATGCCATTTGAAATGCTCAGGATCAGATGAATTCCTTGTCTAATCTTATAGAATAAATGGATTTACAAAAGGATTGGCTTCAGCAATCTGAGTACCACTTAAACAAAATTCTACAAATAGCCCAATGCAAAACAGAATTTGTACTTTTTTTTTGCTTTAAGAGAGTGTTCTTTTCCCTTGTGTCACTCCTACTGTTGCATGCATTTCACAATGGAAATTCAGATGCCAAGCTCACTTTTTTTTCCATGAACTATGAACAACTTTCTTTTTATGGAAGCTCTGCTTTATAAAGAAGAGTTTTTCACTTACGATCTCTTCTTTTCCATCTATGGAGCAACTATGACCTCTTGTGGTTATCTAAACTAATCTCCTCCTAAATCCTCAATAATGGGATTTACTGCTACAAGCCCTGAAGTAATTCCCAAAGGATTCAAGTGTGTGCTTGAGTGCTTTGTTAAACCAGGGCAAAGAAAAAGGTAATTTCTTCCATGAAAAACTGCATTCTCTTTACCTAATAAACATTTCAAGACATTTACAACTGAAAAAGGGAGGCAGTAACAGGATTTAATCATCTTAGTTCAGTCTCTTTGTGATGAGTGAGGATGTTTGGCCATTTACTTTCACCCAAATTTAATACCGTCAATATCTTACCTAGTTATTGCAAGCCCTCCTAATATTGAGAGGGCAGAAAGAGGCCATGCCCGTGTGACAGCTTGTTTGGTTTGCATGGATCTGTTCTCTCCATTAGTGCAGGAAGTAAAGGTCTCTTCCAACCAAAACCATTTTATGATTTATTTTTTTTTTAACTTAAGCTCCTTAACCAAAAATCTCATTCTTCTCTCACCGCCCACTTTAAAAATTAAGAATTACAGAAGTGGCCACCATACAAGAGCCACTCCAAGATACCTGGGCATGCAGGTGTTCCAAAGAGGAACAGCATTTCTTTCTTTCTTTCCTATTTTTTTTTTAAATAACACAGGTGCAAATTAATTAGGAAGACAAGATAACTCAGAGATGCTTTTACAGATATAAAAATCTTCGACCAACCAGAGACAACATTACTCAGAAACAGCCAGCATATGTGCAACAGTTCAGCAGTAACAATGATGGAATAGGAGAAAATAAGACTTGGGGACTAAATGCTCTTGCAAAAACAAAGCAACTCTGTCAGCTCCAGGTACCCACACTTCACTACTCCCTGTCCCCCTTCATGACCTTGGACATAAACAGCTCCTACTGAGCCCAGAGGTTCTCAGCCTCAGGTGAGAGTGAACAGAAGGCCCACGTGCCAGTGCCTGTGCCCATGCCTTAACAGCTGCAGCTCACCATCCCCAACACCAGCTTGAGGTGGATTTGTGTTAACAGACTAACAACATGAGATGCAGCTAGGGTAGATACAGATACCATCGCTTTTGCTGCTGCATATGGGAAACAAGGTTTGTGGCATAAAATAGGGTGTAAAGTTGCAGAAAAGAAAGCTGCTGTCGGTAAGTTCTCTATCAGAGCCTTAGATCAAATTACTAACCAGAGAAACAAGGAAAGATATACATACCTTTATGCTCCCAAGGTGATCTCCAGACCCACTCCGAAATGCATTTAAATAATCATGTACTACAGCTGTTAGATCAGACATCAAGCTCTCCATTAGAGATGGGTGGAGCAGGAGAAGGTACCTAGCCTTCAGAGCAAGTGCTTTAAGCAGACAAGCTGGAAAGGGTCTTGAGAACCATATGTCAGGATTCTCCTGTGTATCCCAATGCAAAGGAAAATAGTTATATAAGTAGCAAAAAACAGAACAAAATTTATAATCCCATTCTTCTGCAGTTTACAACACGTCTCCCAATGCCAATCTCTACTTTCAGTGATACTGAATGCTTGTAGCCTCTAAGGCCATCTGTGTACAAGCCTGTGGATGTTAAGAGAAGGCAGTTTGGGAGGATGGACTGCTGCTTTAAAACCCCCACATATTCCAGCATTTAATGCTAGGCGCGCTCTCACCCATTTCTGAACCTAGGCTAGATTCTTAAGGGCTAGAATGAAAGATCTACAGGGAAAAAAAAAATAACCCTTCTATCAAGGGAGCTGGGGAAGCAACTGGGAATAGTAACACCTCCACATCTTCAGCCATCACAAAACTGGAGCCAGAAGAACATGAAAATAAGCCTCAGTTAAGCAGCATGACCATGCTACCCTGAGCAAAACTGTCACTACAGAGTGGCTTAAACTGGTATATTTACTATACACTTACTATGTATACATGACACAGTCATTTTCCACTTTTAGTTTTCAGACCAATAGGAGGGTTTGGTCTGATAAACTAAGACAGTCATGTTGTCCTTTGGTTTAGATTTACCACAGAGAATTCTCTAAATCGAAATTCTGAGAGACACTATTAGAATCCCAAAACTTATATAAAAATAAGGATGTCTTCAAATTAAAGGTTTCACTGAGTAACTCATAGCAATATCAAGTAACATTTAATCCAGGCTTTAGAGAAAGATTAAGTCTATGAACACACCATGCAAAACCAGTCAGATCTGCTCAGGAGGTTAAAAGACTTCCTGAGTGTGAAGGGAGAAAAACCACTCTAGCAGGAAAAAGATTATTCCTGTCGAGTAAAGAAATCCTGCCTATATAGTGAGGTCTCTAAGTATCTAGCTCCCATATTTAATAGCTTCTTTGGAAGTCTTCCCTCTCCTGTGAAAAAGCAAGATCAGGTGATTAAAAATCCAGCAAAAAGATGCCACAGTTAGTGCTAGCATATTTATATACTGTAACTAATTTGATATCCTTCTTTAATAAGGTCACCTGCCTAGTGGATGAGGGAAGGCAGTGGATGTAATTTTATTTTTTTTTGGATTTTAGTAAAGCTTTTCGTACCTTCCCTCCCAGCACCCTTCTGGACAAGTTGTCCAACTGTGAGATGAGCAAGTTCACAGTGTGCTGGATGAAGAAGTGGCTGAAGGGCAGAGCTCAAAGGACCATAGTGAATGGGACAACATCTGGCTAGCAACTGGTCACCAGCAGCATTCCTCAGAGCTCAATTCCAGGGCCAGTGCTGGTCAGTATATCAATGATCTAGATGCAGGAGCTGAATGCACCCTTAGCAAATCTGATGATACCACAATGGGAGGTGTTGGGTCTCTCACAGGACAAGAGGCCTTGCAGAGGGAACTAGACAGGTTGGAGCATTGGGCTATGATTTATGGGATGAAATTTAACAAGTTGAAATGCCGGATTCTGCACCTAGGATGGCATTACACCAGGCACAAGTATAGACAGAGAGGAGTGGCTGGAGAGCAGCCCTGCAGAAAGGGATCTGGGGGTGTCGGTCAACAGCAGGCTCAGCTGGAGTCAGACGTGTGCCCTGGCAGCCCAGAGGGCAAACCCCATCCTGGAGTGCATCAAACACAGCATGGCCAGCTGGTCAAGAGAGGTGATTATCCTGCTGTATTCAGCGCTGGTGTGGTCTCACCTGGAGCACTGTGTGCAGTTCTGGGCCCTACAATTTAGGAAGGACGTGAAGGTCCTTGAATGGATCCAGAGGAGAGTGACAAAGTTGGTGAATGGGCTGGAAGGCATGTCCTCTGAGGAGCAGTTGAGGACTTTGGATTTATCTAGTATGGAGAAAAAGAAGCTGAGGCATAACCTACAGCTTTTTGAGGAGCAGAAGTAGAGGGCAGGTGCCAATGTCTTCTCCCTGGGATCCAGTGACAGGATGCATAGGAGTGATTCAAAGCTGCACCTGGGGAGGTTTAGACTGGACATTAGGAAGCATTTCTTACCAAGAGGGTGGTTAAACACTGGAACAGGCTTCCCAGAGAGGTGGTTGATGCCCCAATCCAGTCAGTCTTTAAGAGGCATTTGGACAATGCTCTTATTAACATGCTTTAACTTTGTCAGCCCTGAACTGGTCAGGCAGTTGGACTAGATGATCATTGTAGGTCCCTTCTAATTGAGATATTCTATTCTATTCTAGCTTGTGTTCACCACGTCTTAGGAGCTCCCAACCCATTAATTTTTCCCTCACTTGTCCCCATCTGAAAGATTAACAAAACCAAGGACAATAGAGAAGAACGATTTGGCAAATGCTGCTGAATTGCACAAGCTAGAACAAACAAAAAATCACTACTGTAATTTTTTCTTTCTAATAGTGCTGGCAATAAAAGTTTCCTCTTTGACTACTTGACTCGGGATTCAAATCAGCTTGTTCTGTTGGAACTGCGTTTCAGAATTACCCAAATATATGAAGATATCCGGAATATTTTTAACTATGTTATATATATCCCCTATTGTACAAGCTTTGTGGTTCTTCAAAAACTCGATTTCAAATGAGCTATTAGGAAATACCAGTATAAGCACTAGTGCCAGCTATAGCTGGCATCTGTCTCCCAAATTAAGTGTTACTAAATGTCCTTAACTTCAGCGATTTGACCACAGCATAGTGCCATGCTCTTAAAAAAAAAAATGACAGAAACATCTCAAGATAGGCAAAGCACAGCTCAAAACTGAGTCTTCAGAAGATACTTAACTGAATCACTCACTGAAGCCATCTGCTGCCTGCACTTCATGACAGCATCCCATTTGGAAGGTATCTTCAAGTGCTGCATCATACACTCCTGTAACGTGCAGACCCGGTGCGGAAGGAAGCCACCCGTTGCCATTGAGAACTGCAGAGCATCAGCAACCTGTGATGGAAGGGATCAATATGACATGACCAATGTCCATCAACACAAGGCACAGAATGTGGAGGACTGACAGTGGGGATGCATATTGGAAATAAAGTACACTGCAAACAAATTAAGCCTCATCTTGAATGCACACAGTTGCAGAGCTAGTAATCTGAGTCCTTAAAGCTGTTAAGTTACATAAAAGGGTAACTTAAGTTTTACCAATGACTTATAGATGTTGTGTTAGTCCAGAGCTCCTTCTAGCCCAGTACTCATCTCCAGACAGCAGATGGATAGGAGCAGTATCAGAAGAGGGTGAACATACAGTGATACTTCCCCAGGATAATTACAAGTTGTCAAAAAACTTTTGCTTAAAAACTGACATTGCTGGTAAGACTCGTCTGACAGCATACAGAGCCAGAAGGAAAGCAGATAGCCTTCAGCAGTGACTGCACGGCATGGTGTTTGCTTGTTTTTCATCCTGGTTTCACTTCTTTTACCCTTTTTCAGTATAAGCAGGAACAGTCCTGACTCTTGTGCCTAATGAGGGAACACAAAGATAAGGGGGACTATTGCAACAGGTGCAGAGAGAAGATCATGGAAAAGGGAAGCCTGGAAGAGAGCCTACTCAGGCAAGGAATGGAGAAAAAGCCTACATCCACACTCAAAATCTGAGACTGAGCCATCTGTCATTGGAACAACTTACCCTTCCTCTGCTACTCAAAAGGCCCGACTCCCACTCTGGTGCCCTGAAATCCCCACAGCCCTTTTCTCCTTACTACTGTCTCCTGAGAAATCACAATGCAAGCATCGACCATCCCATCAACAAAACCATGATCTTATAAGCTAGCTAGTTTTACTGCAAAGGTTACAGCTGAAGCCACTGTTTGAGCTGTTCTACTGTGTGCTGCCCCTGTGCTACCTAGACCAGACCACACAGTGCTTGGCAGAACCAGCTCAGCGCCTGCAATAGTGACCACAGAACTGTAACTGACTCTTCTGGACTCTTATAATGAGGGTAAATTCCCAGACAAAACCACCATTCTCTATAACGTCTGAGGAAAAAATTTAAAAATAACCTCTTCCTGTTGAACAGCAAAAGCAAACAAACTGGTCAGATTTAGTAATGACTGAAGCTGCCTCTAAGGCATCAGCTAAATAGCTAACTCCCACCTCCTCTGGGAGAGAAGCCATGTGTTTGCTAAGCCTACCAGAAAAATGTGCCACTTTTCAAATTATGCAGGCAGGATCCCATCTAAAGCAGAGTTTTTCATTCCACTGCAGTGTTTTTTTAAGCTGAGTCTCACTTGTGCATGTAGCCTGCTCCATCCAGAATTTTAACAACACTGGGAAGCTGTCTCTAAGAAGTGCTTCACAAAAGCATCTGTGAAAGTTTGCTCAGAAGTATCTCCAGGTTATTTGCTCCAGCAATATGGAGTAAAGACAAGACAGCTTAGTTCCACTTTATCAGTTACACTACAGGGTAGTCAAAACCAGACAACTTCACTACTTTACTTGTATGAGAAATAGGATTCAGGCCAATGAATCAGAGTAATTGAACCTAAGCCAAGAGATCTATCAGTGCAAGAAAAGCATGCATGTCGTCTCATACCGAGACAACAGAACAATGAGTGTAATATTCTGTGCACCTCAACCCCTAAGGTGGATTGTTCTGGTCAGTTACATCCACTGCATCAATTACATATTCTAACCAGTACAATTCTGGAGCACTAACAGGAATTGTCACCCCAACTTTTTTCATGCGGTCAAGATTTAACACTGACTGATACTTGATCTGTAATGGAATAAAATACTTTTTAGGGGCAAAAGCTCAAACTAAGATCAGAAAGGGACTGAGAGAAACTTTTGCTGTATAAAGCTTACTACGTAGCCTAGATTAGGGTTTAGAAGAGTTACTATAGGCAGTCATATCTATTACATGAGAAGTCAGTATATAGGCAAGGACAAATCACATAAAACTATGCATGACATATCCATAATAAAAGATCATAGCCTTAGTCACACAACATTACCACAACTACCAGGGCTAGCACCAGCAAAAGCAGGTTTTTTGTGGTGACCTGGTCTGTTCTCTCAGTTCTACCACAGCTTTTATTAGCAGGTGCTTCCCAGTGCTGGACACCTGTAGCATGAATCTTTTTATATACTTTTGAAAGGGGCAGAAAGACTAACAAAGAATATAAAGCACAGGCTGACCTAGCTCCTGCTTAAGTCACAGTAGCCTCAGGTTGTACCAAGTTAATATGTGATCAGTTAATATACCTTAAAAGAGCCCCCCCCCCATTTAACTTGCAGCTAATATTAGATATTAACTACCATTTAAAATGGGTCTATACAACACTATCAGTCTTGCCTGATGGGTTCTTTTTAGCTAGAACACAAACACTACATTTACATGGTTCAACAAGTGTCACATTCTAGCAATGTTAAACCTTCTCTGCGAGAACACCCTGAACAAGGCTGAAGTTTCTCTCGATGAAGCTTTTGTTCCCAACCAGAATATTTGAAGCGTACCTGTGTATCAAAGACATTGAAGAGAAGAACACCATACTGGTGAAAGAGGCAGTCTGAGATCCAGCGGCAGTCATGCATGACCTGAAGCAAGAAGTAGCTGTAAAACAAACTTGCGTCGAACTTTTTTGGTGCATTATATATGTAAACAACCTCTGCCATCACAGATGTCCCCCTGTACCCTTACCTTCAAGATGTTTTTATCTTCCAGCACCCCTTGTAATCCATTTTTGAAAGCCTGAGGTCCCAGAAGGAAGATATCAAATAGAAAAACGTGGCTTTTTGTTGCTATCTACAACAAATTCAGTTGCAAAGAAAATGAGTGAGGGATAGAAGAACAAATGATTTGATAGTAGGGGAGAGTGCACATTTGCCAATAAGCCATGAATTCCTATGTACAGGCTTAAGCTGAGGAGAGCAAGTTTAGTTTCCTTAATGCTACTTCAGAAACAAGTCTTGTTTTTTCTGGAGATGCTCAGAGACTTTCATAATAATTAGTAAGAACGACCCTGTAGTCTACTATACACAGTTAAATACAGTGTTTTGAGACATATCAAGATCAAACTCTATGCACAGTACTTAAATTCCTGCACCTATTATGGTGACCTTTCTAAAGAACCACTTCCAACAAAATTTTTGTGCCCATGACATTCCTTTCATTGTCAAAGACCACTACCAAAGAAACAAAGGACTTCATTTTCCATCCTAGCATTTCAAATAGGATATAAAATTTCGGTTTTGCCTGTGTTCAAATTTATAATGGTTTAACAAAAGCTGTTATTTGAAAGCAATTTAACCATACCAAAGGAAACATTTTGTGGATGCTTACTTCTGCATAAATGAGTTACATTTGAAGCATGAACTCCCACACAAGTTTTTGCTTTGGATAAACACACTCACTTTTAAGCCTATTTAAAATTAAACTAAGATGATTTTGAGCTAACATATTAAGCTATTCTCCTTTCTGTTCCTCCCTTTTCAGCTATTGATAATATCATAGCTATTTATCATCTTTAGATGGATTTTACTCCTTCAATTATATTGGCATTGTGATTAGGTCTTGCAGTTTTTCAATAGGTAACAGCTGTACTAGTGTAATACCTCTACCTGTATACAGATGGCAAACCAAATGTTACAAATGCATATGTTATATAAAAATTTAGTAATTATTATACTGCCTTATAATGGCATTATTCTTCCCATAACAGGTCTTTTATGAAATACCTGATCTGTCTTGAAGAACATTATATCCCTTATCAAAACAGTTACATAAGTAAGTGTCAAACACAGGCTAATCCCCAAATGTTTCTCAGTTATGCTTCTGTTTAGTGGCACATTTTGGGAAGTTATCTGCCTCTTACCTCAAGCCACGAGAGTTTTCCATGGCGACATAAATTAACACCTTCTCCTGCTATACTGACAACACACTCCTTTTTTAGGTACAGCACCTAATGAAAAAAAAAAAAGAAATAAATAGTGTAAGAGAATGATAGGCAGAGGGACAAATACTAAACTGTTTTTCTGGTCATGATCTATAATCCATATTTAAGAAGGTAAATACAGATCAAACCCTTAGTGAAACTCAGATATATAGTGACCCGAGAGAAACAGGCATAGTAACAGTCCAGTTAGATAAACAGCTGGAAATTCATCAATGACAGATTTAGCAGAGATTAGGGATAACTAAAGAATATAGACTCCCCCGATATTCTCCCAGGAAATTATCTTAAGTAGGTTAGTGGAACTTCCTTAAGATCACATTAAAAAAAACAGTATTAATTTCAGATAAAAAAAATTTATTTTCTAAGGCACAAAAGAAAACCCATTACTCTCACAGACACAAAAGGTTTTCAGACAATTAATATAAAGCAACCTGTAGTGCACATGTAATGCAAGAGTAGAAGGCATAAACAAAAACAAAGAAACAAAAAAGCCAGCTTTTTTTTTTTTTCGTTCAACAGTTAGATTCCTCTCTAAGCAGGTAGTCTCTTCCCCTGGGGAAGAGCTTTTTCTACTGTATGTGCAACGGATTTACCATAATAGCCCAAATCCCAACTTATGTTACTGGAAGATGAAATGGCCTGGAGGACGTAGAGTGTTACTGATCTAATTCAGTATTTTAAACTTTCTATTAAATTTAATAATAAATCTGTCATTGGTTCCAAGTTCTGAACAAAAGCCTTTCCATCCAGTCTGCTTATGTTATTATACATGATTTAGGAGAAAAATGTTTAGGCATGTCTGGAGTTCCAACCACCTACAAAACCAACACAATCTATTCCCTCTCTAAATGCCAAAAAATCTTCACGCTGTTCCTTTCCTAAACAAAATAACTGTTCACTACATAGTAATACTGACCCTTCACCTCCGTTACTAGTGACACAGAGTCTGAACACAGCAGTGAACATGCTGATACACATTCACACACACCCACTGCAAACCTCAGATGCACAGCACGTTTTCCCTGCATATATCCACACTTCAAATATACTTTGATGCCACTAGAGATACCATTTCTACTTGATTTAAAAAAGGCTGTTACTATCTAATTACTCAAATGTCACTAATCTGCAAAAGTGCCTCCAGTACGTCACCAAGCTGCCTCATGGATCTACTGATGATTAGAACGAGACAGGCTTAGAAGTCACATAGGCTGCATTAAGTGCAGTCATTAATACATACTGCTGGGCCAAATTTCTGCTGGAAACAGTCAACAACTGTGTACTCCACATTTTCTTCTTCCTTCTTCTCTAAAAGAAAGAAAAAAAAAAACAAACCAAAAACATTAGACACTTCCTCTACTTGAATGAACTTTGCACAAGGTAAGTATTTCAGTTGTATAATCACATTACTTTTGTGCTTTAGCTGATCAGTTTGTCCCTCTCTTCTTCCTGAACAAACCAAGATAGATTAGTGAACTGTTTGATTCAGATGTGTACAGTCTACAGCATGACCCAAAATTCTGGTCTTTGACAGAAAAAAATGGCTATTTAAAAGTGAGTTGCAGCGTTATGCATCATAACAAAAAGTAAAGGAAACAAAAAGGTTTCAGTTAAGAAATTACATCCTTTAAAAAAGAATAGCACCCTAATTCCCAGGCATGTCCAGGAAAGGATAAAGACAGTAACAAAGGCAAAGCTAACAGACAATGACACCACAAAATGTGGACAGATAAGTGATCAACAGGGCAAGGAGAATTCAAACCATATTTTTAACATCTGCTTAACAATGTCAAATGAACAGGTAAAGAAGAGTTCTCTTAAAGATTCTCCCTTCTCTTTAAGCAAGATGTAAATGTTAGTAATATGCATCCATGACAACACAAGGGCAATCTTCTAAACTCTAAAATAAGTCAATTGAAAGATCCTAAAACCAAAATTTTAAAGGCTCTCTCAGATCACACCAAGCCTTGCTCATTTTCCCCCCACTGTCCAGGTAAATGCAAGCTAATCTTCCCTCAGCCTGTACAGGGGTTGCACTCTCATCATGGCTCTGTGAGAACAGAATGAGCTGATCGCATTTTGGATCTGGACCTGTATACGTGTAAATAGCAGGAACCACACAACCAAATCAGTGCAAGTGACAGCCAGCACAGAACCAAAGAGTAACAGGCTGATAGATCTTTGAGTTATCTGTCGTATCATCACATACATTTCAGAGAGGAATGCTCTCTGACTGAAGCACTTTGATTTCTCCAAAAGACAAGTTGTGCTGCTCAGAGACTTTTACAGTTGATGAGAGCTACAGGATAAACATTCTGGAAAGCAGATGAGCTTCCTTCTGATGTCGTGACCATATTTGCAGGCACAGAGTATGTCTGCAGATAATGAGCTCTGTACCTATCTTTCTGTGACCATTGTTCTCTCAGAATACATCCTGTTCCAATACAGGAAAACCAAGAGATCACAGCCCTTGCAGAAAACATACTGTCAGACAAAGAGACTAACTACATTGCCTGACTAACATCCACATTACCTGAGGAGTATTTTAACCTATTTGAGGCTCTGCGCTGGCTCTTTAGAGAATTGAAAGGAGAACTCCATGGGCCACAATGTACTGGTCCTGTGTCAGCTTGTTTGTTCCATTTAACAGATGAAGTGTACCTGCACAAGCAAGGCAACCATGCATAACACAGAAGTCAAAACATTACACATTCCACTAGCATGGACATTTTAATAAAGAAAATTATTTCATCCAATGCCATCTACCTGTGTCCAGACAATGAACCGCTGCATGTGACCTCCTAATACAATGTGCATGTTTTTTTAAAGAAGATCTTGAAGCTACCCAACAAGAAGTTTATTTTGCACAAGAGGACCTTTATTTCAGATAAAATTTCACATCTATTCTGAAAGCAAAAGGTCAAAGCAGAACCTGAACAGATGTTCACTACAAAGGTCAACAACAGTTTCAAGGGAAGAAAAAGCTCAAAATACAAAGAGCAAAGAACCTGACTTGAGCACAAGAACCATGCGATTTAAATCTCTGTAAGCCTTAACACTGAATCAGTAACATTTGATCTGTTCTTTAGTTACTGTAGCTGGAAGGCAACTTTAAAAGTTTACCAATACATAAAACAGTTATACCCACTGAAACTTTACTGTAATCAAATGGAAGTTATTAAATCATTTCAAATGGTACCACATCAAGACCAAAAAAATAGCAAACGTTCAACTGTCTGAAAGATGTCACATGATTTCTGTGACAGCACAGTCTGAGGTCAAGAATACTTCAGTGGGAAATATGACTTTGTCCTGGTTTTGGCTGGGATAGAGTCAATTTTCCTCCTAGTAACAGGTACAGCGCTGTGGTGTAGTTTGGATTTACTGTGAGAACAATGCTGGTAACACATTGATGTTTTAGTTGTTGCTCAGTAGCCCTTATCCTGAATTAACTTTCCTAGTTTCCCATGTTCTGACAGCAAGCAGGTGCTTAAGAAGCTGGGAGGCAGCATGGCCAGGACAGCTGACCAAAACTAGCCAAAGGGATATTCCATACCACAGAATGTCATGCCCAGTACATAAACTGAGGGAAGTTGGCCCGGAGGGGTAGATCACTGCTGGGGCATTGGTCAGTGGGTGAGGAGCAATTACATTCTGCGTCATTTGTCTTTTCCTGGGGTTTATTTATCCCTCTTTTTGTTATATTCCTTACCATCACAATTATTAATTTTATTATTATTGCTATTATTGTATCTTATTTTAGTTATTAAACTTCTCAATCCACAAGTTTTACATTTTTTTCCCCTGATTCTCATCCTCCTCCCACTGAGGGGGAGGAGTGAACATCTGTGTGGTACTTAGCTGCTGGCTGGGGTTAAACCATGACAGCCTTATTAGTATAAATTTCCTTATATTGATAAAAACATCCCATTATGATTACAAACCTCCAGTCATGTACATCTCTATCTTAATAGAATAAAACATTTAAAAAAATGCTTTCTGATCAGCCTTTAGATGTAGCTAAAGAATCTTCTATCTAAAATTGTACATTTAAAGGATTAACACAGGAACCTGCTATTGAGGTGAACATATTCAAGGATGTGTGAGCATAGGCCTACTTAACAGGGCAAAAGAAGACAAGACAGCAGCCAGAAGGATGCTGCTAATCACAATTCATGTGCTTTTTAATGATATTTTAAAGACTATGCAGTACACACCCTTTCATTCCTACTTAAGAATAAACTATTTAAATGTGGTCTTGTGAGAAGACTCAAACAAAGCCCTCTAGGAGCATAGGTCTGCAGGAGTCTGAAACATATTTTTAACATCTTCCCAAGTCACATTTTAATATGTTTTGAGAGTGTCTGTATAAACCTAACCTTTCCTGTGTAATTGTCCTGCAACTGTTTCACCACAAAAGAAATGCTCATGGGAAATCCTCCCTGAAACCACAAGCTCACAAGGAAACAAACAAAGCAAATCCTTCCACCTAGGAACACCAGTAGGAAGGAAAGAAATAAAATGTAAAAAAAAAAAAAAAGAGAAATTATAAACAATAGCTTGAAAGAACACAGTGGATGTCTTCCACTCACCACCCTGTTCACCTCTTTAGAACAGAGAAATACCAACTTGCTTGGCACAGCTGAGTCTGAACATCATGTATTATACTAAATGTAAGTGTTGGGTCCCCTAGCAAGGGCATCCCCCCCTTCTCCTACTGTGCAAGGAAGAAAACATTTCAACGTACTCAGAGCATTGCAGTTCCCTTTCCTGAATCTGGCTGATCCATCATTTCCACTGAAACAGAAACAAACAACTTACACTCTTAGTGACAACAAGCAACTTTTTACCACTTGTTATCCATCTCCCCCCAAAAGAACCATTATCAACACTAATGATTCTAGGACATGGCCATACATGCAAACAGTGAAACTGAACTCAAAGTATAGTTTATATAATTTCAAATTCACTCTGATGTACAAAATCATATAAAATAACTTACATTGATAGCCTAGATAAGGTGCATTTCAGAGCTCAAGCATTTAAAGGTTAATGGCTTAGCATCCCACCAAAACCACTCTGTATTGAACTACAACTAATTACTTTGTAGATTGTTACATATACAATAAAGAGGGAACAAGGAAAAAGGCAGAATGGAGTTAGTTAATCACTTGGCAAGTCCAATAGCTGACTTCTAGCTATTTTCCCCTCAGCACTTTGCTCCTTGTCCTCAAAGTAATGCAAATGCCAGTAGAAATGCAGAGTACCTTTAAACACTAGAAATGTTTTTCTTAAATAATCCCATGTTGTTATGACTAGTGAATCACAAGAAGTGCAAATAAACAAACAATTAAATAGAAATGGTTTTGCCTGTGCAAGTAAAAGCAAAACCAACTAGAACTTTAAGCAATTTAACTTCCCAGCCAAATCCATTAGTGAAAGTCTTGCCATGCACAATCAATGTAATTTGCATTCAAGACATAAACAGGGGGCATACAACTCAACTACCACCTTCGGAGGGGTTACACTGGTGGTCTTACTTATTCATTTAACTAATAAACTTCAATACAGTTACAAGATCTTCACAAAATGAAGAATTATTATTTCACTGATAGATAAATGGGGACTAAAAGTTGTGTGATTTATATATCATTCTCATTGCTACTGATTCTAGAAAAAAAATATATGCAACTGCAGAACTCAAGAGTGACCAAAAAAAAAATTTAAAATGCTGAACTAGGAGTGGCCATGATCCCTGTGCCCCAAAATGTGGTAAGAAAAGCCTCACCATTGACTATTTCATGGCCAAAAAACATCTTTACTCCTGGAGTGCTTCTGCCAGTTTCCAAGTTCGTCACTGAAATGAAGGAGGTGAAAAAATAGAGACTGACATCAAGTTGCATTGTTTGGGGTGCATCATACCGTTTAGAGAACAAAGCAAGGCCATAGCACTGAGCAATACTATTAAAAGAACAAATGGATGATTTGATGTGACAACTCTTTCACTCCACAGAAGAGGCTTTCCCCAAGATGACTGCACACAGGGCAGGACACAGTTCTGGGCTGCTACACCCGCACAGCCTCACAGCTGAGAGCAGACGGGTGCCGCCGACCCCTACTTTAAGTGTACGTTTTACTCAGTCCGGTGCCCGTTCTGGCTCCGGGGAAGCTCCCACGGGCACTCCGAGGCTTCCACGCCACCACGTCAAGTGCCGAGCCGGACACCCTTCCCTCAGCGACCGGGCTCACAGCGCTGCCCTGGCCCGCACTCCTCCCTCTCCCCCGCGGAGGCTGCACAGGGGGCCCGAGGGCCGCTAGGGCGCGGCCCTTCCCGCCGCCGCGGCGGGCCCCCACCTGTCCGCAGGAGGAGGCTCCGGTCGGGGTTCACGCGCTGCAGCACGCCCTGGAAGACACCACATTTTAAGGTGACTTTAACGGTTCTCTCCACCAGAGCCCTGAGGTCCTCGCCGCTGACAGCCATACAACTGCCCGGGCCAGATGGCAAACGACACCCGTAGCGCAGCACAATACCGGCCCTACGGCCGGAAGGTGAACCCTCCGGAGGCGGGACTATCAGAGCCCACAGCCAATCACGGAGAGCAAGCTCTCCGCGGGGCCGGTACA